>VDFB02138932.1:0-75658 GCA_007258455.2 Sequoia sempervirens
CATACTTAGGGGTCTTAGGGATCCTTTTCAAAGCTTCTTCTTCTTCAACTTGTACTTCTTTTTCCTTACCACCATCTTTTTCTTCTTCTCTACAAAAGGACTCATATGATTCATATCCTTCTATCAACATTGAGCTTTTATGTGATACTTCATCCACTTTGACACTTGTAGTTTCAACAATCCTTTTTAGCCTCTTGTTGTAGCACCGATAAGCCTTTCTCTTTGTAGAGTATCTAAGGAGGACTCCTTCATCAGATCTAGCATCAAACTTTCCTAAGTTTTCTCCATCTCTTCTAATATAGAACTTGCTTCCAAACACTCTAAAATATTTGACAGTAGGAGTTCCTCCATACCATAATTCATAAGGAGTCTTTGAATTGTTTGTCCTTTCTTGCACTCTGTTAAGTATGAATATTGTAATATGAATTGCTTGTCTCCAATATAAATCTAGTAGAATTGCTTCGTTCATCATTTTTCTTGTTGCTTCCTAAATTTTTCTATTCTTCCTTTCCACCACTCCATTCTGCTAAGGAGTCCTAAGAGTTGACAGATGTCTCTTTATTCCATAATTTTCACAAAAACTATTAAACTCATTGGAGGCGAACTCTCCACCTCTATCAAATCTTAAAAATTTGATTTCCATATGTATTTCATTCTCAACCATAGCTTTAAATGCCTTAAACTTATCTAGAACTTCTAATTTTTTTTTGAGAAAAGTTACCTAAGTCATTCTAGAGTAATCATCAATAAATAACATGAAATACTTGTTCCTTGAAAACTTCTTGTTCTTGTAGGTCTACAAAGGTCTTTATGCACCAACTCCAAAGGTTTTGTAGTAGAATATTCTTTGACATTGAACCTTTTTCTTGTTTTTTTCCCAACTTGACTTTTCTTACAAACTACATTTATAGGCTTTGTAATCTTTGGTAGATCTCTCACAACTTGAGAAGAGCTAATTCTAACTAGGCTATCAAAATTGAGGTGATACATTCTTCTATATCATAGCCAACTTTCATTGATTTGAGTCATAAAGAACATACCATTAGTACCCTTAAGTTGATAAACATTTTGATCTATCCTTCTTCCTGCAACAATCAGAGTTTCGAATCCTTTCATGATCTCACAACCACCATCCTAAAATACAAGATTATATCCTTTGCTACACATTTTTCCTACACTTAGAAGATTATGTTGAAGAACCTTAACATAAAGAACATCATCTGTATTATGCTTGCCATCAAAACTGATTGAATCTTTTCCACATATCTTAGTAGATGTATCATTTCCGAACTTAACAAGACCACCTTCAAAATTTTCAAGTTTAAACAACTTAATCTTATCACCTATCATGTGATTTGAGCATTTGTTAATAATCTAGTAGTTTTTGTCCTCTCTAGAATGAAAAACAATTATCATAGTTCTATTATGACATGCTTCTCGAGCAAATTCCTTCATACATCTCTCAAGGTTAGAAGAATTAGTTCCAACATTTAGAGCCAAGAATAAGCATTCATCATTTTCATCATTCAAACCTAATCAGATTCATCATCAATTATATTGGCATCTTTAGCATAATAACTTCTCTTAATTGATTTACCTTTATTCTTCTTAAAATTTTTATTTGAAGCTTTAACTAGACATATTAAAGCATAGTGGTCAACCTATCTTTCCACAATTGAAACATTTGAAAGGTAACTTAGCTCTATATTTTTTAGTTCCCTTTTTCAATCTCCTCATAAAATTTTCTTCTAACTCATCAAACTCATCTGGATTAGATTCCTCATTCTTCTCTTCTTTTCCAACTTTAAAAGTAGTCTCTTTTCTTGAATCACTTGGACCAAACTCTCTCAATTCAAAAGTAGTTAAAGAAGAAAACAATTGATCTCTAGAATAATTATCTAAATTATGAGCTTCTTCAATAGAAAAAACCTTATGACTATAAGATTTAAGAAGATTTCTTAATACCTTCTTTACCACCTCATCTTCTTCAAGTTTTCCACTAAGGCCTCTAATGGAATCTAAAACTTTATCTGCTATATGCATGTAGCCTATAATATCTTCATCTTCTGTCATCCTTAGGGTTTCAAATTTGGTCTTCAAACTCTACATCTTTGCTTGCTTGAACTTATCATCTCCTTCATAGATACTTTCACAAGTTATAAATTGGAAAGACCACTCAAAAGAGCATACCTTTCTTTTCCATTGTTTGCATATTCCCTAATCTCATCATCAGTAATCAGACCATTTGCAAGCATTATATATCTAATTTCAATAGAATTATAAACTCCAAACCCTAGAGAAACAAAGAAATCGTCCATCTTTGTGTTCCAAAATATACAATCTAATCTATCAAATAGAGGAGCCACATTCTTGTGCACCATAGGATCTACCTCAAATATTTAATATTTCTTATAGGGAACCTTGCTTTGATACCAATTGTGGAATGCATAATACAACTGAGAGGGGGGTGAATCAATTATACATTAAAACATCAAAACCATCATTAACATTCAAATCTGCATTGATCCTTAAAGCCTTAACAACCATTAAACCCTTATCATGCATTAGTAGAATATAAACATGAGAAATAGTAATGAAAACACATCCATACACATGAGAACACCATATTTACATGGAAAACCGAAGAAGGGAAAAACCATAGTGAGGATTAGCTCACAATATAAAGTAATTGCATTACCAAATACAATAGGCTCATTGTCAGAGGGCTCACTACCCAAAATAAAGAAGGGCTCATTGCTAGATTAGAAAGAATAAGATAGAAGATTGTTATAATGAGAAATCCATCTCAAAGCAATAGAGAATATCCACCACTACAACTCTACACCATAAGTATCCTCTAACTCACTGCTATCAGAAAATTTAGGTACTCTGCAAATGTAGATCCTTTTGCTCACTGCATAATTGGAGTCATAGGAATGTTAAGCTCACACTTCAGATCTCTACATCTAATTAAATTGACATCTCAACACACTCTTGCATCTACACTCTCTTCACCAATAATTCACCTTTCCTTTATACCATTCACAACCTTAGAAACATCTTTTAAGGTCAGCTATGCACCTCAAACATGCAAATTCAAATTAGGTCAGCACCAAAACATTCCCACAATAGAGAGGAATGAAGGTGGACCACATCACTCAACTTAGAACTAAATCCACATATACACGCTTTGCCACGCTTCCAAAGACATCGAAGTATATCCAAAATTAGTTTAAACACCCAAGGTCGGTCGAACCTATGTTAAAGCCATTAAACATTTAAGTACATGCTTGCTCAAATCTAAAGATGACTTGTGGACCACACACCACACTTAAACACAATTTGGAATATTCCATCAACACCCTGAAATCCAAAAAATCCTTTGCAACATTATACACTTGAAGAACATACTCATTCTATACACCCAGTTAACCTTCCACACACTATAAAAAGTGAATCCAACCTTGTAGAGAACCAAAACAAAAAAAATCAGACTGAAGATAGACATGAAAAATATAAGCACACTTCCAAATCTACAAAACCTGAGACCACAATTTTGAAGTGGGATGTATAGTATTGGCACATCTACAAAAGAGAATATCTCTCAACCATACCTACAACAAGCTCAAGTGGAAAAATATTGGACCATGTAAGATCATGAAAAAGTTTGCATCAAATGCTTATGAATTGGAGCTACCAAAAGGGTTGGAAATCTCACCCATTTTTAATGCTTCAAATTTATATACTTATTATGAGGGACATACAACAAAGTAGCAAGAAAAAGAGCAATTATTACTAAAAAAATGAAAGGAACAACTACCCAAGTGAAGACAAGAGGAGATGAGATATTTTGGATTCTAGAGTGATTAGGAAGATAAGGGGAAACAAGTATAGTGAATATTTAGTGAAATGAAAGGATAAACTAGTGGAGGATGCCATGTGATCAAGTCTAGAAAAGATGGAATCATTACAGTTAACAAAAGATGATAGAGTTGTCGACCCGTTACAATAAGAACATTAACCCACATTAATACAGAGTTTCATATAGTGAGCAGTGGCTCACAAATTTTTCTAGCTCGATAGTTTGATGTAGGGGCATGTAATTTTTTTTATCTTTTTTTATTATTTCCTCAACTACCATCATTGTTGCAAGTATGAAGGTGTTGTTATTGATGTCAAAAATCTGGTGTTTTCATTGATGTTAAATATGTGTTGAGGCTTGTTCTTGCATAATGAAAATTTTGATGATACTGAGAAAATTGTGAAAAAGAGGGAAACCATTTGTTGCTTTGTTTGTTCATGTATAGTTGAGATATTGAGGAAATGTTGTGAGTACATGGAGCTATCTTTATGTTGAAATGTTTGGAGTTATGTTGGAATTATGTAATGTGCTAAGATGGTGTCTCTAGTGCTTGATTTCCAAGTGCTTTTGAAGAAATTTGATAAATAGAGAAAATAGTGTTGTGCAATTGTTTAGAACGTGCTCTGGGATGTGCTCTGCATTTCTTCTATGTTGATTCTATGCTTGTTCAGATCTGTTATGTTGTTCAAGGTTGTTAGTAGGTGTTATATCTAGAGTTTGGGTTTCTGGATCATTGTGCAAAGTGAGATATGTTCACTAGTGTGTGAACTAGGTTTTTAGTGGTGTTTGTTGTGGTCTTGGAGAAATGTATTTGCTCTGCATTTCTCCATAGTTTAGTTTCTGGTAATGCTGGTATGGGAAGTTGTTTATGTTAATTGTATCTTTCAGAACTCAAGACTTCTGATGATTTGGTGTAGTACAGTGTGTGTTTCATGTGTTAGTATGCATATAAGGTTAATCAGATGTTTTGGGTTGAAGTATTTCTATGATACAAGTTCTAATGAAGTCTTTGTTGGATCTTAGGTGGTTTTTGAATTGTTCTATATTGTGTAAGAGATATTTTGTGGTCTATGTGTCATTGTAATCAAGTGGGAAGCATGTACTTAATAGTTTTATGGTGTTTAGCACTAGTAATGACTGACCTAGTGTTAACACTACATGTGAAGTTGCTTCAAAGTTTATGGAAGCATGTTGTGTTGTGTTAGGAAAAATTTGGGTCCTAACTAAGGATTTATGAGGGTTTCCTTCATTCCTATCCACCATGAGAATGTTTGGTTTCTGACCTAATTTGAAATTGTACAAGTAAAGAATGTGTTGTTGACCTTGGAGAACGTTTTCAAGGTTGAGGATGATATAAATAAGAGTGGTATTGTTGGAAGATCTCAAGATAGATGTGTGAGAGATAGGAATGATGAATATAGTGTGAATTTTAGTAGAGCAATGTGAACTTCAAAATGTTGGACTTTTGAATGTAGTGAGTTGAAGGTGTCCGCAATCATTCAAATAAGACTACGAAGGTGTTGGAGCTATTTTGGTGGATTGTGTGCTGCATTGAGAAGTTGTTCTCTATGTAAAAATTATCTTCTATATTATTTTCATTCTGTGGCAGTGAGCGCTTAGCTGTGAGCCCTATTGGACAGTGTTTCCTATTTTGGTAGTGAGCCCTTGTACCAATTTTGCAATTACTTATATTGTAAGCTATGCCTCATCGTGGTTTTCCCCCATTGGATTTTGCATGTAAATATGGTTTTCTCTTGTGTATGGTGTTGTTTCAATTTATGTTATCTACATTTCATGTTTAATCACTATAACAAAATAAGGGTTTAATGAATGCTTATTGATGTGATCATTGTTGAGGGTTTTTGATATTATTAAATAATACAACTAATTAACCCCCCCTCTCAGTTGTCTTGTTCATTCAGAAATCGGTATCAAAGCAAGGTTCCTTGGAGAAGAGCTTAACCGGTTGAGGTGGATCTGGGATGGCGAATAAGATAGAGAGCCCTAAGTTTGATGGGAAAAAATATGCATTTTGGTTTAGACAAAGATGGAAGGATATCTGGCATCCTTTAGATATGATATTGAAAAGGAAATAAAGAATCAATATGTTGTACCTATAAATGTTCTGAGCACAAGTGATGAGATCAAGGCACATGAAATAAATGGTAAGACAAGGTTTATTCTGGTGAATGGTTTTTCAAATTCTGAATTAGTAAAATTTATGAATTTGAAGACTACTAAAGAAGTTTGGGATAAGATATAAATAATTTATGATGGAGATGATAAGATTAAACAAGCAAAGTTACAGAATCTTAAGGCACAATTTGAGACCCTGCGAATGTTTGAAGATGAAACAATTATAAGTTACATGCAAATATTTGATGAGTTGGTAAGTGCAATGAGAGGTCTTGGTGCACAAGTCAAAGAAATTTATCAGATATCTGTTTGTTTCTTACAATGAAAAGGTATATGTTATTGAGGAAGTTGCAAATTTTAATACTTACTCTAGATATCAGTTGTTGGGTACACTAACTTCATTTGAAATGAAAAAAAATGGTTGGAAAAATAATACAAAAGTTGAGATTGCTTTCAAGGCTAGAAAATCAAAAAAGGTTGGAGGTACAGATGGAGAAGATCTTGATGATGTGGAAGCTAACTTTGTAATAAGGATGAAAAAGGGCACCGCTAAGTACAAAGGTAAACTACCTTTCAAATGTTTTAGCTATGGAAATATAGCTCACTATGCTTAAAGATTTCCAAATAGAGTTGTGAACAATAAAAGTAAGGAGATCAAAAGAAAGATGATTAATAGAAGTTACTATGTTAGAAAAGATGTTGGTATTTCTAATGATGAATCTTATTATGGAGATGATGATGAATGCTTATTCTTATCTTTAACAGATGAATCTACTTCTGCTAACTCTGAAAGTTGTGTGAAGGAAAGTGTTCCGGAAAAGAAGGATAAGATTGAAGGTACTTTGGTATCTACTTTTCATGCTAGACATGATAAGAACTATTGGGTTGTTGACAGTGGCTGCTCCAATCACATGAACAGACACAAAAGTAAGTTTGTTAAACTAGAAAAGCATGATGGGGGATTAGTTAAATTTGGAGATGATTCAGGAGCTAAGATTTGTGGAATAGGTTCAATCAGTTTTGATGTCAAGCATAATACTAAAGATATCTACTATGTTAAAGGATTAAGGCATAATATTTTGAGTGTTGGAAAAAAGTGTAGCAAATGGTACAATGTTGTGTTTTAGGATGATACATGTGAGATCAGTAAAAGGTCCTGAACTATGATTGATGTTGGTAAGAGAATAGATGGAAATATCTATGAACTCAAGGGTGTTGATGGTCATTGCTTTATGACTCGGATTAATGATAGTTGGTTATGGAATTGGAGGATGTGTCACATGAACTTTGACAATATGGTTGGAATCAGTTCGGTTAATGGAGTAAGATACCTACCAATAATCACAAAGCCTATCAATGTTGTTTGAAAAGACTATCAATTCGAAAAATAAACAAGGAGTAATTTCAAAGGAAAAGAGCAATCTGCTACCAGACTACTAAAATTGATACACATAGATATCTGTGTTCCTACAAGGGTGATAAGTCTTTAAGGTGACATGTATTTCATGCTTTTAATTGATGTTTACTCTAGAATGATATGGGCTACTTTTCTTAGAGAAAAATTTGAAGCTCTAGATAAATTCAAAGAATTTAAAGCTATGGTTGAGAATGAAATGGATTTGAAAATCAAATGTTTAAGGTCTGATAGAGGTAGAGAATTCACCTCCAATGCATTTAACATGTTTTGTGAGAATCATGGGATCAAGAGGCACTTGTCTGCCCCTAGGACTCCTCAGTAGAATGGAGTTTTTGAAAGGAAAAATAGGGTTGTTCTAGAAGCTGCAAGGACAAAGATTAAAGAAGCTAAAATACCAGAAGTCTACTGGAGAGAAGCAATTCATACAACTGTTTACACACTTAACAAAGTTCAAGCCAAAGCTAACAACAAAAATACCCCCTATGATTTGTTGTGTACGTAAGAATTTCTACTATCAACAAATCTTACAAATGGTACAACAAAAGGCTAAGAAAGATTGTTGAAACTGCAAATGTCAAGGTTGATGAAGATTTTTAGAATCTAGTTGTTATAGATGGATATGTGTTAGATGAACCTTCTCGAAGAGAAGAAGAATAAAAATCTAAGGAAAAAGAAATGAAAAATGGAGAGGAAGAAGCTCCAAGAAAGACACCTAAGACCCGTAAGTATGTGCAAAGAAATCATTCCGAAAAAATAGATCATTGGAGATAAAAGAAAAGGTGTATTGATAAGAAGAAAGGTTTTCTAAGTTGAGTTAATTTTTTGTTTACTTTCCAAAGTTGAACCAAAAATAGTAAGTGAGGCATGTAGAGATGAATGTTGGATGAAGGCAATGAAAGAAAAGTTACAACAAATTGAGAAAAATCATATTTGGGAACTAGTTCCTAGACTTGAAAAATAAGAATATAATTGGAACCAAGTGGGTATTCAAAAACAAATTGAATGAGAATGGAGAAGTGGTAAGAAATAAAGCAAGGCTTGGGTGTAAGGGTTACTCACAAGTGGAAGGAGTAGAATTTGAGGAAACATTTTCTTTGGTGGCTAGGATGGAAGCAATCAAAATGTTTTTAGAATTTTCAACATACAGGGACTTTAAATTATATTAGATGGATGTGAAGTCTACTTTATTGAATGGTGAGTTGGAAGAAGTCTACATGGAACAACTGGAAGGATTTCAGTTATCAAATTGACCATATATGGTTTGCAGATTGAAAAAGGCATTGTATGGATTAAAGCAAGCTCCTAGAGCTTGGTATGCAAGATTGGACAGATATTTGATACAACAAGGATTTAGTATAGGCACCACTAATAGTAATATTTACTTCAAAATTGAGGAAGATAAGATCTTGATAGTGAAGGTGTATGTGGATAACATTATCTTTGGAGGAAATGAAGCTATGTGTAAGAAATTTGTAGAAGAGATGCAACAAGAATTTGAGATGTCAATGTTTGGGGAGATGAATTTCTTCCTTGGGCTACAAATCAAATAATCAGATAAATGAATTTTTTATTTGACAATCAAAGTATGTTAAGGAGATGTTGAAAATGTTTGGAATAGATGACTCCAAATTGGTATGTAATCCTATGGTTACTGGTTGCAAATTGAGCAAGGATGATGAATCATGTAAGGATGATCATAGCAAGTATAGATCTATGGTTGGTGGACTGTTGTATCTAACTGCTACTAAACTAGATATCATGCATATAATTTATCTTGTGGCTAGATTTCAAGAAGATCCTAAAGAGTCACATGTTCTCATAGAAAAGAGGATATTCAAATATTTAAAAGGAACTCCAGATTATGGTTTATGGTATCCAAAGGATACTAATTTCACATTAAGCACATACAAAGATGAAGATTAGGTTGGATGTGTTGATGACAGGAAAAGTACAAGTGGTGTCACATTCATTTTTGGAGGTAGATTAGTGGTATGGCTAAGTAAGAAACAAGATTCAGTTTCCTTATCCACTACAGAGGATGAGTATATTGTAGTAGCATCTTGCTACACACAAATATTGTGGATGAGACAAACATTGAAGGATATCTGAGTAATGTATGATGAGCCTATTTCTATCTTCTGCTATAATACAAGTGTTAACATTTCAAAGAATCCAATGATGCATTCAAGGGAAAAGCATATATCAATCAGGTATCACTTTTGGAGAGAAAAAGTTCAAGAGAATGAGGTGAAGCTTGAATATGTACATATAAAGGATCAAATTGTTGACATAATCACTAAGGTTCTTCCTAAGGATACTTTTGAGTATATTTAAGAGAAGTTGGGGTTATTACCCCTCCTTCTTTGAACTAGATGAATATGGAGATGCATCAGTCGAATGAATCTATGGATTCATTTCTTGTCTAGATTAATGTTGGTGGCTACCTCTTAGGGGGAGTAGGTAGATGCAATGCATTTACCAGTAAGAATATATGTTGTCATTGTCACGAGTTATTCACAGTTTGAGTTTACAGAGAGTGTGCTCCTAAAGGGGGTATTCAAGTAAAAGGAAAATGGCCATTACCAATTGCAAATTATCTTTAGTCTAGTGTCAAGGGGAGAACAATCATAAAAAATTATCCTTTCCATTGATTTCTGGGGGAGAATCCATGTGAAAAGGTCTGTCTATAGGGAGAGAAAATAGAAAGGATATCATATGATCAGCTTCATTGGCCAATGTCTTTATGTGGTTTTAACACTGTGTGTTACCATCAATGACAAAGGGGAGATTTTAAGTGAAGGTGTTGTGTTGATGTCGAAATTTGGTGTTGTTATTGATATCAACTATGTTTAGAAGTTGGTTACATTTAGGTGAAATGTTGAGGGATATTGAAAAAGTTGTGAAAAAGAGGGAAACAATTTATTACTTTGTTTGTGCATGTATAGTTGAGATATTGAGGAAGTGTTGCACGAGTACATGTAACTATCTTTATGTTGCAATTTCTAGAGTTATGTTGGAATGATTTAATGCTCTAATACGATGTCTAGTGGGACAGTACTTTTGAAAAATTGTCATCGAGAAAACCGGTGGTTGTACAAATGTGTTTGGAAATTGCTTTCCCAGAGATATTATACACATTTATTTTGTGTTGATTATATATGCTTTATGTGGATGTTATGTTGTTCGAGAATTATCATTGGGTGTCCATATATCTAGAAGTTTTGGTTTGGATGCGTCATGCAGGTAGGGAATATGTTCATGGTATGTGTACTAGGTTTTAGTTTTGTTTGTTGTGATCAGGGAGAAATGTTGCTTTGCGACCATAGTAGTTTAAATACGGTTATCTTGGAATCTACTTATGAATTTTTATGTTGCAGTTGTATCTTTTAGGAACTGAATTTCTCATGATTTTGGTGTAGTACGATTATTATGTTTCCAATGGTGGTGTGCATATAAAGTTAATCGAATGTTTTGGGTTCAAGTATTTCCATGATGCAATTTTGGATGAAGTCTTTGTTGGATCTCGGGTGGTTCATTCTAAATTGTGTAAAATATATTTGTGTGGTCTACATGTCATCGTGATCAAGTGAGAAGTGTGTACTTAACAATTTTATGGTGTTTAGTATGGGTAACGATTGACCTAGTGTTAACACTACATGTGAAGCTGCTTTGAATTTTATGGAAGCATGTTGAGCTGTGTTAGGAAAAATTTGGGTCCTAACTAAGGATTTATGAGAGTTTCCTTCATTCCTATCCATCACGAGAATATTTTGTTTCTGACCTAATTTGAAATTGTAAAGGTAAAGAATGTGTTATTGACCTTGGAGAAGGTTTTCAAGGTTGAGGATGATATAAATAAGAGTGACCAGTATTGTTGGAAGATCTCAAGATAGATGTGTGAGAGATAAAAGTGATGAATGTAATGCAAATTTGAGTAGAGGAGTGTGAACTTCAAAGTGTTGGACTTTTGAATGCAGTGAGCTAAAGTTTTCCAAAATCATTCAAACAAGACTGTGAAGGTGTTGGATCTATTATGGTGGATTCTTTATTGCATTGAGAAGTTGTTCTTTGTGTAACATTTCTCTTTTATCTTCTTCTCTTTTTGTGGTAGTGAGCCTTGGCTGTGAGCCCTATTGGACAGTCTGTTATTCTAGCAGTGAGCCCTTGTAGCAGTTTTGTAATTACTTATATTGTGAGCTAATCCTCACCGTGGTTTTTCCATCATTGAGTTTTTCACATAAATCTAGTGTTCTCTTGTGTATGGTGTTGTTGTTTCAATTTTTTTTATCTACATTTCATGTTTAATCACTATAACAGAATAAGGGTTTAATGAATGCTTTTGGATCTGATCATTGTTGAGGGTTTTTGATGTTATAAATATATGCAACTTATTCACTCCCTTCCTTAGTTGTCATATTCATTCAATACCCATAAGCTCATTTAATGAGTAGTTGTAAGAAGCATGACAAAGAGAAAATGTGAGTGAGAATTTTGAACCAAGAAAGAAGTAGTTGGGGTATTTATGGAATATTTTGGGATGTTGTAGCAATTTAGGCAATATTTTGGAGGGGAAAGTTTCTGGATTTTGTAGTTTTGAAAAAGAGAATAAAAGAACAAAACAAAAAAATAAGGAAGAGAAAAATAGGATGGAAGGGAATGGAAGAGGGAAGTGTAGAGTAGTAGAGAGCTAAAGAGGACAACAAAGGGAATGTTCAAAAGGAAGACAAAGGAGCACATAGTGTAAGGAAGTTGAGGTATTGGAACAACTTCCTACACTAATCTTGAGAGGAGAATAATGCAAAACTTTTACAGATCTTTAACAGTTACAAATACTTAAAAATAAATAAGCACAAATATCATGCATACCACAACACAATGATTTACATGGGGAAAACCCTTTCAGGAGAAAAACCCCACACTCCAAAAGCTTCCCAATATATTATTCATAAATCACAAAGATTACGATATACTTGCAGAGCAAGCTTCTCACAAGAGTATCACCACTTGGAGATCCAGAGGCAACACAACCACTATCAAACTCTCAGAATACATCACAATACACAACTGTAATACAACACCCTCATAAAATAGGGTTTCATTTTATGGAAAGTCAAGATAATAAAATATCGGTCGTCGAATATGAGATGTAATGATGAAAGTACCCCTCGTGGGGGGAGATCCCACCCCACAAATTGTCGTTGGATGAACAACACCCTATGTATCAATAGTACCTTATGAAATTGCAAGGTTGAGACACATTTTCTCAACAAATCTCCCACTTGTCAAACACCTTGCAAGGAAAATGGAAGGGAGTCATCATCATCTCTTAACTGCCAGGGGCCGAAAGGCCCATAGTCTTTGAAGACCATCTAAACTTCTCTATTCTCATAGGCTTAGTTAAAGAATCAACAACATTCATCAAAGTCTGTACCTTAACCAAATTTATCCTGCCATCTTCGAGCATATCTCTAACCAAATGATATTGTACATCAATGTACTTGGTCCTGGCATGAAATGTCGGGTCCCTAGCTAGACATATCACACTCTCACTGTCACAACAAATTGTCACTACACCTTATTTTATTCTAATATCTAAACATAGTCTCTTAAACCAAATCGCTTCTTGAAAATCATGAGTAGCTACCATATACTCTACTTCAGTAGTGGACAAAGCAACCATATCCTGTTGCTTACTCTTCCAACTAATTGCACCACCAAATAAAGTTAACACATAAGCACTGGTGGATCTTCTACTATCAACATCACCTGCCCAGTATGAATCCACATAACCATGAATATCAAGGGAAATCTTGTCTTCAGACATATTTATGTGATAACATAAGGAATAATCAGAGGTACTGTACAGATATTTGAAGACTATTTTAACTACATCCCAATGAACTCTACCAGGATTAGACATATATCTAAAAAGAACTGCCATTGCTTGGGCAATGTCTGGTCTAGTACAAACCATAGCATACATCAAACCTCCAACTACACTCTAGTAAGGCACTCTACTCCTGTCTTCCATCTCCGATGGGGATGTTGGATAATCTGAAATAGATAAATTTGTTCCAGCTAAAACAGGAACACACAATGGTCTACAATCCTGCATATCAAACCTCTGTAAAATTGAATTGACATACTTAATTTAGCCAAGCCATAGCTTTTTTTTCACTCTATCTCTTCTAATTTTCATCCCAATAATGTGCTTAATTGCACCAAGATCTTTCATTTCAAACTTAGCAGCAAGTTGAGATTTCAGTTCTGAAATCATACATTTCCCTTTACCAATGAATAACATATCATCAACATATAATGCAATAAATAGGAAATGATCACCATTAGTTTTATAATAAACACAATGATTTGATTTAGAATGCTCAAATCCCAAACTCAACACATATGTATCAAATTTTTGGTACCAAATTCTAACTCTATTTTAAACCATACAAAGATTTCTTCAAATTGCAAACTAATTTACTTTTACTTTTCACCACGTAGTGCTCTCGCTGTGTTATATGAATATCCTCCTCCAAGTCACCATGAAGGAAAATAGTTTTCACATCCATTTTATCAACCTCTAAATCATAAGCAGCAACAATTGAAAGCAAAAATCTAATGGATGTCATTTTTGCAACAGGAGAAAATATCTCACCATAATCAACACCCTCAACTTGAGAGTAACCTTTTGCAACCAAACTTTCTTTGTATTTCTCAATACTTCCATCTGAACCAGTCTTTTTCTTGAAGACCCATTTGCAACCAACAGGTTTTTGTCATTTAGGCAATGGTACAAGATCCCATGTATCATTATTTTTCAAAACTATCATTTCTTCATCCATAGCAATCTTCTAGGACTCTGCATCATTCATACCTAAAGATGAGGGGTAAGCCACCCGAAACCACACAAATCATAATAATAGACACCAATATAGAAAATACGAGACATAAAAATAACCCACTTTCAATTATTTTTAGGTAATGAAATTATAGATTCAAAACTTACATGTTGTAGCCTCATGAGCTTGATTCATTACAACAAAATCAACTTAGAAAAAAAAATCTACTATTCAGAGCCACAATTTGTACTATTAGGGCCACCTTCTACAACCCCCACTTAACCCTTTTTATTTTCCACAATAACTGCCCTAGAATGTTCTAGAAAGTTCAAATTTCCCCTTTTTGTTCTGGCATCAACTGTCCCACCGTTTGATTTAAACTGGAAAGAATTTTATGAAATTCCTTTTTTCGAGGGACCAACTTTATTGGGGCCATAACTTTTTGATCCAGGTGTGGGCTTTGCTGTTGTGCATGTTGTTTGCAAAGCTCTTGATGAACCTCTCTACAGCGATTATTGAATCATTTGTAGATTAGGTTAGGCCCTTTGAGCTATTTAGGGCTATCTCAAAGTTTATATCTGAGATTTGAAGCTACATTGGAGAGAAATTTCTCGGGACAAACTTTAATTTCTCCTAAACCGTGTAGGGTATTTAGGTGATTCTTTCGCGACCAGAAATGTTTTTCAACTCTACTCCTTGGGGTAAATTTTGACATCCATACGAGCCCGTTTAGGCCGACTTACTAAAAATAGTAAGTGTCTATTTTTTGCTATTTTTAACGCCTGCCAGTCTTATACCCCTTAAGTGCCATGATGGGACTTAAAACAACTACCAAAAATAAATAATTTTTTTTTTTTTTGGGTGATAAAAGATTTCCCTACACCGCTAGATGCTCCTGCATCACCTAATGCCTCTTCTATTAATCTGGGTTCATCCATGTTAGTATTCAAAGAAAAAATACATCTCTAATCATCAGGTGAATACCTTTCAGGTGGTTTTTTGTGCCTTGTAGACCTACGAACAAGCTGAGTTGGAGGTTCTTCCTTCTCTTCTGAAGATTAAAGCTAGATGAGCTCTCCTCAACTTCTTGTCTATCCATGGGCCTTGATTCAAATTTCTCAGGTGTAGAAGGAAATTGAATCACATCTTCTTGTTTACTTTGTTCTAGCTGCAATATAATAGAAGAAGGCTTAGTTTCTCTATAAATAACCAAAAACTCTAAGATGTTTTAATGAAGGCTTGTGACCCGACCATGCCTCTATAGGTGTCTTATCAACAAGAGTTGATGTAGGAGACTTGTTAATTAGGTAACAAGTAGTGGCAAAAACTTTAGCCAAAAACCTTTATTCTAGACCAACACCACTCAACATACTCCTAGCCTTCTCCATCAATGTCATGTTCTTTCTGCAACTCCATTTTGTTGTGGAGAATACAAAGTTGTCTTTATCATGAATACCACAATCTTTACAAAATCTATCAAAATCGACCCCGAGAGAAAATTCATATTATCCGGTCACTCAAACATTTTATGTTCTTTCCGGAGTCGTAATGACAGTAGCTGGTGGGTTGACTTGGGGTTGCTTGCTTGAAACCCCTTATGTTAACTCATGGCAATCATCGACGGAAGCCGAAACAACATGTGCGGGGTTACCGGTTGAAGAACGTCACGGGACCAGCTTTGTGAGAACGGGTCCCGACATGAGGGTACCACCACAAGATTTATGATACGGCTTCAGAGGCGAACCAGAATGTGGTTTGTTTTGCGGAAATCTGCGACTCCTGCCGGAGTTCAAGATTAGTGGAATATTGCCTTCGTGGTTTTGTGCCGGGAGGTCGCCGGACCCTTTCAATGGCGGCCCCAGTGTTCCGGACGCCGCCAGTTTTCTCTGGGCTGATTTGGAAACGCCCTTAGGTGCCAAGAATCGCATTGTTTGTTGAAGATTGACTTCCGCGTTGCATGACCCGGTTTCTTCAATTCATCACTCCAACAATGCATGCATGGAAACTTAGCCACAATGTGCCATATCTAACACCCTCTAACAATCCGCCGCCCGGCCACTTTTATCATGCTGCATCCCTACATTGAAAATACTACACGCACACCTACATTTGTTAAGTTTTCTCCACGGATGTAACAAATTTAAATTATTGCAAACCCGAGGGGGTATGCAACACACCATTAATCCTTTTTATTCTATCATGAGAAAAATTAATTTTAACTTTACCATGGCCAACAATGTCTAAATGAGAATCATCACCCAAGTATACCTTACCTCCACCAAATTATTCATATTTAGAAAACCAATCTCTATTAAAGGTCATATGAAAAGATGCACCTGATTCAATTAATGATGCATCATTACCTATAAAAGGGTTTGAGAGCTGCAATGAATGCATCACCATCTTCTTTCTTGGACTTGAATCAAAATCAAATTTATTCGTTTTCTTCTTATTTTCTTCTTTGCAGTCCTTACGAACATGTCCAGGGTTACCGCAGTTCCAACAAATAACTTTGGACTTTCCAAGGGACTTAGATCTCCGATTGGACTTGGATTTTTCACGCTTCTCATTCTTCTTGAATTTTTTCCTTGGGTCTTCATGAACTTTGGGGCCTCTGGCACAGATGGATACCTTCCTCTCATCTCTTGAGAGAAAACAGCCTACGTAGCGATTCGGCTGACGCTAACATAAATGCTCTGGCCGCCATAACGCAGAAGTCCCCAAGGAATGGGGCAAAGAATAAAGTAGGATGCAATTTCCTCTTTACCATGTTTTGACCACCAGCTGGCCGCCAGAGTTGAGCCGCAGCATGTTGGTAGCTTCCCTGAAGGTGTTTGTAATTCGGGCATTTCACCTTCTTCATTATCCAAAATACGAACGCAGCAGGAGGATAGACTTTTTTCAAATGTTTTCTTGACACATCTCCTCAAAGCTTCTTGATGGTTTTCTTTGGAGGTCTCTTCGTATTAATCTTAAAAACCAGTTCTTCCAAGCACAATCTAATTAGACCCTTGGATTTACGGTCCATAACATCATATTGAGTAGCCTGAGTAGGATCTGTAGGCCTTCAAACATTCTCATCAACAATATCCCACAGATCTCAATCTATCAATAGATCCTCCACCCAACCCGACTTCAACTTGTTTCAAAGAGTGTTTCCAAAGAAAATATACCTCTATTTCTCCACGATGAACTTTCCATCTAAAATTACTTGTAAATAAAGTCTTGGTGTCTTCTACAAAGCTCCCACTTAAGTTGTGCCAAAGGTTCAAAGCCCAAAAACCCACAATTGAAACCAAAGAAGGTGGTGGGACTTTGATACCACTTGTAATGAAGCTAAGGTAGCGGGGAACAACTTCCACGCTAATCTTGGGGAGGGAGGCCGTGCAAAACTCTTACAGGATCTTTACAATAGTTACAAAGGCAAACTACAAAGAAGCCTGGTATGGTACATACCACAACACTTGGCAAACTGCATTAGAGCCCCTTTTAGGAGAAAAACTCCACCTCCAAGATCCACCCCAACCATGTATTCAAAATCTGTCAAATTATAGCCATGGCAGGCAAGCTTCTCAGGTATCACCACTCAGAGATCCAAAGGTAACACAGATGTTATGAGACTCTTAGAATACATTTCAAGACATAGTCGTAATACAACACCCTCATAAAATAGGGTTTCCTCCTAGGGAAAGTCAAGATAATAAAATATTGATCATCGAATATGAGACATAATGATGAATGAACCCTCGTGGGGGGGGGGGGATTCTCCCACCCCCCCTCCCCCATTCGTCATCAGTTGAATAGTACCTTATGTAATTGCAAGGTTGAGACATATTTTATCAACACATAGTAGACAAAAAGGGAGAAAGAGGAAAAACAGAGGGAGCTCTATTCCATGAAATATTTTTCTAAATATATCATGATTGTAAATTCTTATCTTTTTTCTCTAAGTTAGTGAAGTTAAACATTGTCTATTTCAAAGGGGTTATCTCTTGAGTCTATGTGTTATTATGAGTAATATTTGTAATGATCTTGATGTTCTAAAATTATGGACTTCTATTGAAAGATTAGAGAATTTTGAGATTCTATAATTGTGAACAACCACCTACAATCACAACTTCTGATAACCACAACAACTATCTATTTTGGACAACGACTTAGTTATTTATCCTACAACTTATTTTATGCCTCCTAAATATTTTATTTGACCTACAATTGAAATGAAGCCGATTGAAATGAAGTTGAGTGAGCAAAAACAAAATCCTACACTAATCTAAGTAGGGGAGAGTTACAAAAAATTTCCTTTTAATACCTTATATAGTTACAATAAGAGAAACACATAGAGAATAATGGAATAGAACAAGTACACAAATACAACAAACACCAGATATATGTGGGGAAAACCATTTCGGGTAAAAAACCCTACCCTCCAAAAGCACAATACTATTGTATTACTTCAAACAAGAGTTACAATACAGTTGCAATTACAAAGTTGTCTTCAACAAGTGCTTCGAAACAAACACCTATTCTAGAGTGATATCAACAACACTTCATTACCTGCAAACAAACTATGCATTCTACAATGCAAGGCACACAATATATAGAGAGATACAAGCTTCAAGAAGTATCTAGAAGGAGAGGGGCATCCAAATCCACATGGCACAATCTTCCATGCCATAACATGCATTTGGACACATGTAACATATTCCCTTACACCCCTTACAGTTGTCATAACATGCAAATATTCATTCCTCAAGCTTGGGCGCCTAGAATATGCTAAAAATAGGCTATGAAAAATTCCTTATACATCTTACAGCTATCATAGAATCCGTCATAACTGACAACACTTATAGCTGTAAGAGAATATGTCATAACTGATCAAGAATACCCGATTCTCTTACAACCTATCATAGCCCAACTTGGGTGCCAACTTCCTCCATGCATAAAGATGCCTTATGATGTGTCATAGAATATTTCATAGGCCAAAGATTCTAAAGTGGGATGCCTATGTCCACTTGGGATGATTATGTGTCACCTAGTCACCCCCAATGGGGATGCCATCCAGCCAGTGGGTCCCAATTTATGACATGACACCATAGGCAATTGAATAATACAAATAAATACAATAATACATTAATTAAATCAATATTAAGACTCTAAGGTTGAGAAACCTTAAACCCAACATTCTCCCACTTGTTGAAGACTTGCCAAGACTCATACAAAATCATCTGCTCAGGGCCCCAAGGCCCTTAGAATCAGAACACCATCTAAACTTCTATGTTCTCACTAGTTTTTTCAGTGCATCTACAAAATGATACTAAACATCGATTTGATTTGTTCTAGCATGGAAGGTAGGATTATTTGCTAGGAAAATCACACTTTGACTATCACAAAAAATAGTAATCTGTCCTACATCTAAACCAATATCAGAACATAATATCTTAATCCAAATAGCTTCCTTACAGGCATGAGTAGCTGCCATATATACTCTGCCTCTGTCATGGAAAACATGACTACAACCTATCGCTTACTCATCCAACTAATAGCACCACCAAACATCATAAACATGTAACCACTAGCAGATCTTCTGTTGTCGATGTCACCTACCCAATCTGAATCCACATATCCATGAATACTCATAGAATGTTGAGGTCCAATAGCATAACCATGAAAACACAAGGCATAGTCAGAAGTACCCCATAAATATTTGAACACTCTCGTAACTGCATCTTAATGCACCTATCTAGGATTATCCATAAAACAACTAAGGACTCCCACTGCTTGGGAAATGTTTGGTCTTGTACACACCGTCACATACATCAAACTACCAACTGCACTTGCATATGGTACTCTGGTCATATCCTCCATCTCAGTAGGAGATTTTGGACAATCATTCATAGAAAGCTTCATCCCTTGCATCACAGGAACAACTAATTGTCTGCAATCTACCATATTGAATCTGTCCAACATCGAGTTGACATAATTGCTCTGGCTTAAACAAAGCTTTCTACTAGCTCTTTCTCTCATGATCTCCATTCCCATAATGTACCTAGCTGCACCTAGGTCTTTCATCTCAAACTGTGCTGACAACTAAAACTTCAAATCTGAAATCATATGTTTACCATTCTCAATAAACAACATATCATCTATGTATAAGACAATAATGAGAGTGCAACCATTATCAGATTTAAAATATAAACAATGGTTAGATTTAGATCTCTGAAATCCCAATGACAACACATAGGTATCAAACTTTTGGTACCACATTCTAGGAGACTATTTCAAACCATAAAGAGACATCTTTAGTTTGCAAACCAAATTTTCTTTACCTTTTTCAATGAAATGCTCTGGCTGTGACATGTAAATCTCTTCCTCCAAATCACCATGAAGGAACATTGTTTTCACATCCATCTGTTCCACTTCTAAGTCATATGCTATTGCAAGTGACAACAGAAGATGAATAGATATTAGCTTCGCTATAGGAGAGAATACATCCACCTGAGAAAACCCCTTAGTGACCAACCATGCCTTATACTTCTCAACACTGCCATTAGGACCACACTTTTTCTTGAAAACCCATTTACAATTGACAAGTTTATGTCCAATAGGAAAAAATACTAGATCTTGTCTTATTTTTCTTTAATGCAACCATCTCCTCATCCATGGTTTTTACCCAGGAATCTACATTACTCATACCTATAGCCTCTCTAACAGTCCTAGGCTCATCAATGTTAGTAATCAAAGAAAAAATGCAACTGGAATCCAATAGTGAATAACCAAACCTTTCCGATTGTTTCCTAACTCACATAGGCCTCCTCAAAGGTTGAGGTTGATGTTCTTATTCTTCAAAAAAATTAGAGCTACTTTAGCTCTCCTCATCATTAGGTCCAACAAGAGTTCATAGTTATTTTTTCTTCGAAGTAGGTGGAATTTTAACTACCTCCTTCTGCTTCTCCTATTTCTCTAGTTGTAGCTCAACAGTGGAAGGTGTCATCTCTCTGAAAATCACACTTCTACTATAGAGAACCTTCTAAACTACTAGATCCCAAAGCTTATACCCTTTCACACTAACACCATAGTCAATAAAGATACACTTAATAGCCTTGTTCTCCAACTTTGAAACCTTCTCAATAGGAACATGAGCATATGATTCACAACCAAATACTATAAGATGTCTCATTGAAGGATTTTTACCAGACCATGCCTCCATGGGTGTCTTACCAACAAGTGTTGATGTAGGAGATCTATTGATCAAATAACGTGTAGTGGCTACCGCTTCAACCTAAAAATCTTGTTCAAGGCTAGCACCACTAAACATACTCCTATCCCTCTCCATCAACATTTTGTTCATCCTCTCTGCAACTCCATTTTTCCTTGGAGTGTAGGGAGTTGTCTTCTGTCTCTCAATCACATGCTCTTTACAGAACTTGTCAAACTCTACGAACAAAAAGCTTACCACCATTATTAGTCCTCAAACACTTAATCTTTCTGCTAGTCTGATTTTCTACCAAGGCCTTAAACTCCTTAAATTGACTAAAGAATTTAGCTTTACTTCTGAGAAAATAAATGAATTTCCTTCTATTGTAATCATCTATAAAAGAAACAAAATATAAAAAAATTGATAATGAAGGAACATTCAAAGGACCAAAAAAATCTGAATGAACATGTCGAAAACCCCAGAAGACTTATGAGAACTAGAGTAAAAAGAAACATGGTGTTGTTTTCCATAAACACAATTTTCGCAAAAGTCAAACTTGAGATTACAATCATCAAGGCCTTCAACAAGGATCATATTTTTCAGAGTTATAAGACCCTTCTCACAAATGTGACCAAGTCGTTGGTGCAATAACATTATCTTCTCTGTAGGAAGCTTCATTTCCAAGGAATGAGCACCCTTAGGTACCCAAAATGCATGACCATCAGATGTAGTTGCAACACACTTCTTCTTTTCATGATCTGATGGTGAGGATGAAGAATCCAAAGGTATCTTCTTCAGTACATCAAAAGAACTATTGCATTGTATGCTACACCCTTAATATTAGTGTACATCGGGTTATGAATAGTCGGCTTGTGGCTATCTTAACTCTCTATTAAGTCATATTATCATTAGTATATTGTTATTTAGTTGTGTAGGTCGGCCTAGTTGATATCCTAGGCATAAATAGGTATATATAGGAGGTTGTGAGTCTTATTTCATCATCAAGTTGTGAAGTGTGTTCTCATTAGAGATATTTGGAGGTTTTCCCCCTCGAAGTGGCTTGTTATTCTCAGTTATTATCAAGTATTTTCAGAATATTTCATATCATATTCTTCCATTGTGCAAGTTATTTCATATCAAGTGGTATTAGAGCAGCGGGTCTTTCGCGAGGCGAAAAGGTTTTTTCTCAATTTTAGGCGATTTTGGGAAGAGAATATCTTTCAGATTTTGAAGCAAAATTTTTTGATTTTTAAAGGGTTTTTGAAGAACATATTGAAGAAGCTACAGTCCAGATTTCAAAAGAATTGGAGTAGAATTAAGCGAATTATTGGAGAATTAGGGTTTCTACACTATTTTTTTGGAATCTACATATATCGCACATCTTGTTGAATTGAAGTCTGATTTTTATTAGGTTTTTGAAGACATACCAAAGGAGATTACAGTAAAAATTTCATAGAATTTAAGTTTCATTTGTGTGATTTATTTCCGTCGTCGTTTCCAATAATGAGAACCCCTGCTCATAAGAGATAAAATATCCCGAGGAAAGACCGATAGGATAATGGCTAATCAGAATCATTATAATGAAATCCGGGTCAAAGGAAGACATTCAAAATGAAAGATGGATATAAATGTGACCAGAGAATATGATCCTCTGGCTTTATATTAACCAGATAGACAAGGTCATGATCAATTTCCATCGCTTAATCGCTTTTAATCCGGATCAGCCAGGCGAGATCGGATCAATTCGCCGACGGATCAACCAATGCAAGGTACCATGTATTATTCCTCACCTCTTCCTCGATGACACATCAAAATGTTCAAGTAAAGGAAGAACACATTCATCGCCATCAAGAGCTTGATGCAAATGGAAGACACAGCGCTGAAGTTAATTTTCCAGACGCGCATGAAGAAGCTGGTGACATCAACAATTCCAAGTTACCTCATTACAAGGAAATATTTTCTAATTGAAGATGCCACATGGGAGGATGAGGAGTTCATTCAAAAGTGTCCAAACTTGATTAGCATTGAGGACAATGCTTCTTTGAAGAAGGGGGCATGCTACGCCCTTAATATTAGTGTACATCGGGTTATGAATAGTCAGCTTGTGGCTATCTTAACTCTCTATTAAGTCATATTATCATTAGTATATTGTTATTTAGTTGTGTAGGTCGTCCTAGTTGATATCCTAGGCATAAATAGGTATATATAGGAGGTTGTGAGTCTTATTTCATCATCAAGTTGTGAAGTGTGTTCTCATTAGAGATATTTGGAGGTTTGCCCCCTCGAAGTGGCTTGATATTGTCAGTTATTATCAAGTATTTGCAGCATATTTCATATCATATTCTTCTATTGTGCAAGTTATTTCATAACATTGTATAGTGCATGCATCAAGTTGAAACAAAGTGCTAATACAAACTCAGGCTTTAATAGCTAACACCATAGCTCCTCTTGTCATTGTGCATCCTCCACTAAAGAAAATAACTTGCACTCTTGAATCATTTAGTTTACTTATAGAAAGTAGGTTTCATGTCAAACCTAGGATATGTAATACACCATCAATCTCCTTCACTCGTCCATTACGAAATATGATTTTGGCTCTTCCACAACCAACTATCTTCAGGTGAGAGTCATCACCCAGGTACAATTCTCCTCCATTGTACTCTTCATACTTCGAGAACCAATCTCTATGAGAGGTCATGTAAAAGGATGCACCCGAATCTATCAACCACACATCATCTAATGCATGGGTTGTCAAGGATACAATAAATGCTTCTCCATCATCTTGGGATGACTTTTTAGATTCAAAATCAGAGAAAGACTTGTTTTTCTTCTTCACCTCCTTCTTACAATCTTTTCGAATGTGACCGACTTTGCCATAGTTCCAACATTTTTCCTTGGACTTCTTACTAGGAGACTTAAATCTCCTTGGAGACTTTGACTTAGATTTCTCATCTTTCTTTTTGCCTATCTCCTTTGGTTTTCCACAAACAACAAGGGCCTCCTTGGCCATCTCAGAAGACTACCTCCACATCTCTTCAGATAATAATGAGGAAAACACCTCATCCATATTGAAGGTGAAAGTAGTGCTTCCAATAGCAATCACCAGGTGATCTCAAGAGTCTGGCAATGAACACAAAAGGAGAATGCAACGGTCTTGTTCATCAATCTTGTCTCAAATGGAACCTAGTTGAGCAACCAACATGTTTTAAAATGCATTTAGATGATCTGCCATGGATCCTCCATCTTCTATTTTCAAAGAATACATCTTCTTTCTCAGGAAAAGCTTTTTTACCAAGGATTTAGCCTAATAGACATCACCAAGCCTTTTCCACAAAGAAGTAGAATTCTTCTCTTCATGTACATTTAGGAGGATGGAATTAGCTAAACATGGTCTAGTAAGACCCTTGGCTTTCCTATCCATGAGATCCCAATTTTCTTGTTTCAGGCCTGACGGTTTAGTTCTAGAAATAGTATCCCATAGATCATGATCTACGAGCATGTCTTTCATTTTGAGCTTCCAAAGTTCAAAATTATCGCCATTAAAATTTTCCATTTGAATCCTCCTA
Organism: Sequoia sempervirens; assembly: GCA_007258455.2. Lineage (NCBI taxonomy): Eukaryota > Viridiplantae > Streptophyta > Pinopsida > Cupressales > Cupressaceae > Sequoia > Sequoia sempervirens. The sequence continues at coordinate 25,022 of VDFB02138932.1, forward strand.
GATGTGTCTGCCATCTCTTTCATGAAACAAGGTCACAAAATACACTTCTAAAAAACTCCCACTGAAACAAAGATCAACTCAAAAAACCCTTCTAACCCAACATAGGAATCAAGGTTGGCCAGGCTCTGATACCAACTGAAAGGAATCTGGGTGAGAAGAAACAACTTCGTACACTAATCTAAGTAGGGGAGAATTACAAAAATTTTCCTTTTAACACCTTATATAGTTAGAATAAGAGAAACAAATATAGGATAATGGAATAGAATAGCAAGTACACAAATACAACAAACACCAGATATACATGGGGAAAACCTTTTCAAGTAAAAAACCCCACCCTCCAAAAGTACAGTACTAATGTATTACTTCAAACAAGAGTTACAATACAGCCCCAGGTACAAAGGTTTCTTCAACAAGTGCTTCGAAACAAACACATGTTCTGGAGTGATACCGACAACACTTTGTTACCTGCAAACAAACTATGCATTCTACAATGCAAGGCACACAATTTATAGAGAGATAAAAGCTTCAAGAAGAATTTAGAAGGAGAGGGGCATCCAAATCCACATGGCACAATATTCCATGCCATAACATGCATTTGGACACATGTAACATATTCCCTTACACCCCTTATAGTTGTCTTAACATGTAAATATTCCTTCCTCAAGCTTGGGCACCTAGAATATGCTAAGAATAGGCTATGACATATGCCTTACACATCTTACAACTATCATAGAATCTATCATAACCGACAACACTTACAGTTGTAAGAGAATTTTTCATAACCCAATTTGGGTGCTAACTTCCTCCATGCATAAAGATGCCTTATGATGCATCATAGAATCTATCATAGGTCAAAGACCCCAAAGTGGGATTCCTATGTCCACTTGGGATAATTATGTGTCACCCAATCATCTCCAACAGGGATGCCACCCAATCGGTTGGTCCCAATTTATGACATGACGCCATAGGTAATTGAATAATACAAATAAATCAATAATACATTAATTAAGTCAATATTAGGACTCTAAGGTTGAGACATCTTAAACCCAACAACAACAACTGTTTAGCCTTGATAGAAGGTTGTTTGAGTTGTTTATAGAAACACAACCTTCCCTTCTCCACCTACTAGTTTGAGTTTGACTGGGTTTTTAGGTGCCTACAAGGAGGTGGGTACATCAAAAACTATACTCAAATCCATAGGGAGGGAGATGCTAACATGTCCATCTAAGGACTTACAATTAATGAAGCTTTAGTTTTGTTAGCAAATATTTTGGTGTGGATAATGATTGACTTATATGCCACCCCTTTTTCACAACTATAATCTATGTGGGGTTTTATATAACATTCACAATGTGAGAGCGATTAATAATATTAGATAAAATCTCATCATGTGACTGTCATTATATAAATGACTTAAAAATCAATAAGTTTGACAAAGATAATAACCATAAACTATAGAGGATACCAAGACATGATAGTCAACTTATTGACATTGTTAGTAATGAAAGAAGGAAAGATGTTAACATATCAACCTAACAGACTTTCACCCCAAAACCTACTTTCAAACTTAATTTTCGATATTAAAAAATACCTTATAAACATAACAACATTCTCATAATTATCATTCACATATAATTATTTATGATACACATGACACATATACACACCTATACATGAAGACACAAACTATTCCTAAACCTTATTCTAAAGAGTCTAAGAGCCATGGAGATCTTTTGTCATATTATATTATTCAATCTTGGCATTCTTGTTAGAAATAATATTAGTCCTTAAACATCATAACAACTTGCTGAAGTATAAGAAGCAACTAAACACTCGAAAACTCTACAAATACTAGGCGAACAAAAAATAAACTAGGATAATCGAAGTTGTAAGCGAAAAAGGCAGGCATTTTTATTGTCACAAATCCACTTGATGGACATCAAATTAGACACAAGGCCTTGCAAATCTAAACAATATAGAGTCAGAGGTCCATCAAAGATTAAAATTGATATAAATTTAAAAATCTTCATAGCAAGACACAAAACGTGTTGAAAGGTCAAACTTGAAATGGTTGCTAATCCCTATAAATATACCGGAAATCATTGCTAGCAATCTCCAATGGGCATTCTTCATTAAAATGATTATAGATCCTACATGTCTGCTATCTTCCTTAGAATATCTAGAGTTTCTTTCTGCATTAAAATGATTATAGATCCTACATGCTTGTCATCTTTCTTAGAATATCTAGAGTTTCTTTCTGCATTAAAATGATTATAGATCCTACATGTCTGCCATCTTGCTTAGAATATATAGAGTTTCTTTCTGCTATGCTGCTTAGCTTCATCCTCTAGACTTGTTACAGAATCAATGAATATAAAAAATTTAGGAATATACAAAAGAATTCACCAAAGCACGTTTAATAGTATACGAAATTGCCTACAGGATCATTTCAGTTAGGTGGAAAGAAAAGGAAACATTCACAAAGATTTGAGGGATACAGGTATGGAAAGTGATGGATGCAGCAACAGAAATTCTTCACCTCATTCCTTACTGGTTCTTCAGGATACAAAATAAATAGGTAACCCTAGCGAGTTAATGTGAAAAATACAATTGCAAGGGTGGGAAGTGCAGCTAAATAAATTTAACGATGGAATGGCCGTGATTAGCGAGAAAGCAATAAAGAAAAATAGAGAGATTCATAAATTTATGGTGTAAAATTACAGGACAGGGTAATGCGGTTGATGAAAAATGTATGGTACAGAAGATGACTTACAGTTATTTCAAAAATCTGTTTGTCATGACACAAATTAAGTGACTTTAAAAAGTAAATATGGAAATAAGAGCTCACACCTCACAGACTTGTTCATCAATTCCATCGCTTCAGATGCTGCTTTCCTGATGCAAGATCCTCGCTTATCTTCCTTAATTGAGATTCAATCAGACCTGAGCAAGTCCTTCCACAAGCTGGGAAAGCAAATCCTCAGGAATTCTCAGGGTCAACATTTTAGGCGATTACGCTTTATCAGAAAATGAACCAAACCCTGCACAAGAACAACTTCAAAATCTTAAAATTGAATTCGTAAAACCTAAAATCAAAATTTAATAACTGCACAAAACTCCTATTTTCTGAATTCATAATGTTTCAATCAAACTTTTATCTCACCGATTTAGTCTGCTTCATTAACCATTAACAATCTAAAGATCTGAACCAAACGCTCAGAACAGATTTTGCCGGATTCTAGCCACCAAATTCAACTAATATATGTCCTCTCTGATTTGCTCTCCACCAAATCGATTAATGCTTACTCAATTTCAGCTCTTTCTTTCTGTCAAATAACTCTGAACTCACAATTTCAATCCGATGTCTTTTCTAATTTGCTGTCCCCTCAGAACTTGTAACTGTCCGAAACCAAATTGAAGCTTAATTGATTTTGAATCTATTTCTTGCAAGAAAAAATCTGAACTGAAAAGTTGCAGGACTTTGCAGTTTTCTGTATAATCTTTCTCTGCCCTACACTTAAAATCATAAAATGCTCATAACTCTCCGCCTTGTATCAAAATTTCCAGCAAATTTTGGTGCAACAGGGCACATTGTTTCGTTGAGACGTATAAGATTGCTAGTATTTGGTTCTTTACCGGGAGTCAAACCTGTATCCTCCGACGCCCTTTTGGATGATACCTGAACCAAGAAACGTTCCTAGTAGTAGGTAATCCTTTTCCCAGAGATTTGTTTCCTTTATGTATTGTAATCCTTTTCACGTCAAACTTTTTTAATGTTTTTCTTTTAATGAAGGTGTTATACAGTGGCATAATCATTTAGACGTGAAAATATTAATAAATATTTGGATTAATCTAAAAATATTTTTTAATAATAAAATAATTTCAAAGTAAAATATAAAGTTTTTTTTTTTTTTAAATGATATAGTGTGATGGTTAAATTGTGGCATTATTAGAGTAGTCATGATAGTTCAAATCTTGGGCATTGTCTTTTAGCTGATCTATTGTACTTGTAGGTTTGAATATTTGCATTGATGTTGTTGACATTCATGCCAAATGACTTAGTACTTCAAGCCCTCATTAGACTAGTGTTTTCATGAAAAAAAAATCATTATACAAATAAAAATAAAACTTTAAACAAATATAAAGTAAATAATAAATATAATGTAAATATAAATAAATAAAATATTACTATATACATATTCTATATAGAAAATTTATATAAGTAGTATTGTATATGTTAGTATATTTATCTTTTAAAAATCTATACAAATGATATTTTTTTTATGTCTATTTCAAATAATTCATAAATTCAATCAAAAATATGTATTTTGAAAATGATCTTTCATGGCTTTTAAATAAAAAAATTAAGATAAATATTTCAATTTTATTTAAAAAATTTATCTACTTTCAAACAATAAGACTTTATTATTGTTTCTTATTTGTATTAAATAAAACAATTATTTAATATGTGGATAATTTTACAATACATGTAATAAATATTTTAGTTCACATTTGATGTGTTAAGAGATTATGTATATACTTATGATAAAATTATAATTTATAATTATTGTAACTGAAAATAATATAAATTTAATATATTTTGTTGGCACATATCTCTTATTTATTATATTACAATTGTTATATTAAAATATTGTTTATATTAATAAAATTATAGAATTCAAGCTAGTGATCTTATTTTCTAATATTTTTATTTTAAAAGAAAAATCTCTTAAATCAAATTTGAAAGTATCTACTATTATATGTCAAAAAAATTGTTGTTCTTTTAGAGGGATTGTTTATATAAGTTACTATTTTTTTATAAATATATGCTAGCATACTATTAATTTAAGAAATTAAAGTACACATATTCACAAAAATGATGGGTGGATATAAGATCACACCTTGAGAGTCACACGGGTTAGGTCCTAAACAAAAAAAATAAAAAATAAAGTTGTTAAGCAAGAAGAGCAGTAGCACTAGGAGGAGGCAAAGGATCCTAATCACTTAGGTTACCCCATACATCAGTGGGGTCTAGAGTGACATCAAGGGCATCCCAACCTTCATCAATACCTTTATCTTTATCTTTATCATCAGTGCAAGATGCAAAAATTACTAGAGTGAGTCGAGGGAACCACTTCAAAGAATTAGTTGTAGCACATCAAAGAGCAACACCAATCGACATCCCAACACCTCCAAAAGGCTACCCAAAGGTGGCATACTGACGGGGGGGAATTTGAGCACCACCATATATGATGTGACACACCTTTATGATTACTAGTCCAGCAAAGAGAAGCCTAGGACTAAGGAGATTGAGTGTGAGGATTAGAGTGGCTCTTCTGTCTATGATGGTTGCAAGTAAGATAATGTCCATGAGAAGAAGCTGAAGATGGAGGCACTCTGGAAATAGTACAAGGTGCATCACCCTAGTGCTTGAGCAACTCTTGAAGGTGAGCCTCTTCTGAGGCAACCTTATGGGCTTGCACCTAGATCTGTAATAAAATATTAGAACAAATAATAGCTTTAGAATAAAATGAAATATTATGATCAATAGTAAGTACTATGAGAAAAGATAACAATTTTTTTATCTTTCCATATGTTGAAGAGAATTTCTACCTTGAAATCATGTCAAATCTAGGTATAGTTATATTGAATGTGAGGCCTATTCTTGAAAAGATCCATATTCCAAGATAAATATTCTAGCCTAAAAGGTCAAAAGTCATGAATTTGTGTCTAGAGTTGCTGAACTCTATAAAAAACCAAAAGAGATATTTGAAAGACTCCAATTGACTACAAAAAAGACAACGATGGTCCAAGACCCCCGAATGATAGTGTCTAGACCCCATTGACAAGCCTTAAAAAAGAATACATCAAGAAAATTGGGCATGCTTGGGCTCAACAACAATCAATCAAATGTAAAGGAACCTATGTTTCCAAACCAAGATCGATAATTGAAAATTACATCTCTATTTTAAGTTGGGAACCATACGGAGATGAGGATAAATCCAACGATATTCAATACATGGCTTATAGTTATAAAAGGTTGTATTAGGACACCACATCCAATCTTTCCACCAAGGCCTAGTGGAGTGGACATCAATTTTGTGTTTCATCTCATTGGGAATGTCCCCCATAATATATTAAATGTCTCTTAGTTTTGAAGAGAGACAAAAATTGACCTTAAGTTCATCCCAATACATGAGACATATAATTTATAAAGAATAAGTCTAAAGGACATGTGATGCCTTTCTTATGAAAATTGTAAGGCCTTGACCCCTGGAAACTAGGCCAAAGGGAAACCTTGAATCTGTAGAAGAGGAGACCACTAAATATTATGTTGATTAAGGGAGAGTCATCCCAAAATCTAGACCCCACCCAAGCACACCAATTTTTTTTGGTAACAAAATTTCCCTCAATGTGAACATCATCATTTATGAGGATAACGGCTTGAAACCAATCCCCTTCTAGATAGGCATATTGACTAAGTATATTAAGGAAATACAATTTCAAAGAAGAACCTTCTAGGCTTCACTGCCAAAAATGGTATGAATAATCCATTTCATATATAGGGCCAGCTCTTAATGTTGAGTTGATAGCAACTCCAAATTATCAAAGGAGGCAACAAAATCCCCAAGAAACCTAGTGAAAACCTTTGTGATCTTCAAAAGAGGCTCGTAAAAAATCCTGAGGAAGCTTTTCTAATTTCAAGTAGGAGGTTTTAGAAGGAGCCTAACATGGAGAATGATAGAAATGGTGGAAGCGATAATTTTAGAACAAACTTGAAACTTTCTTACCAAAGAGAGAGGTTTGGTGATCCAATAGGAAATATTTTTCTCAATTCTAGAGAGGACCACATTTGATAATTCCATAGGTGAGGCTTGAAAATAAAAATTAATGCCCAATAATTTGAAGATTTCCCCATGATCTATCCACTTCCAACTGAAGGAATGAAGCCATGGATGCATCCAGGGAGAATGGACTACCAATAACACTAGGTTTCGTTCCATTGAATTGCCAAGCCTAAGGCTTGACAAAAATTCTCCAAAGACTAGAGCACTTTTTGATATTTTCTCCTCTTCAATGAGAGTGAGAAAAGAGTCATCTGCAAAATGGCCACTAACCAACTAGTTTGATAAATTAGGTATGGTAATACCCCAAACAAGCCCATGAGAAATAGAATGGGTTGGAAGATATTTGAACCCATTGAAACAATCAATACATACAATGAGGGTTCACACCCTTGTTTAATAGAGAAAAAATCCCAAAATCATTAGATTGGTGGATATTGATGGTGATCTAGGCGAAGGAATCCACAAAGATAATTTTGACAACTTGAATGAATCAGAGCCCAAAACCTTAAGCTTGCAACATGGCTAGAATGAAAGGCCACTCAATGTGGTCATATGCTTTGGTAAAGTTGATTTGTAGGAAAATGTCCTTCTATTGAGAATATTGGGTCCACTCCATGCCTTCCCATATGGCAATGATATTGTCTAGAATGTATCTAGAATTAATGAAGCCCATTTGTTCAAGGTGAATAATTTGAGAAAGAAGATGGACTTTTAGAGCCAAAGCTTTGGTAATAATTTTATAAGAAACATTTAGCAGCGTAACTATCGACCTCTAATTACAAATCTCTTCAAGATCACTGACTCTAGGTAGGAATTTTATGTTTCCTTTGTTTATGAGATTTCCTTAGGATTTTGAATGAAAATCCTCAAGATTAAATTTTTGAAGGTCACTTCCAACACAATCCCAAAGATCATTATAGAATTCACAAGGAAACCCATCACAACCAAAGGCTTTATCATCCACCATGGAGTTAATGGCTTCCTTGAGATCTTCTAGGGAGAGGATTTTCTCACAAAAGTTATTTTTCTTAGTAGAGAGCCAACCAAGAATAGCTTGTTCAAAGCATTCTTGGATGACATGTTCTCTCTTTCTAGGGAATTAGCTTAAGTTGTGAACACCTATTTTTAATTCTTGGTGAAGTCTTGGGGAATATCAAGTAGCCTAGTGAGAACAAAATGGTAATCTTTTATTTTTTTTATGTCCTGGGAAGTAAGACAAAATCAAAGAGCTTCAAAAAAATTCTGAGGCATAATCACCAACTTTAAGCTAGTGAAGACTAGCTTTGATTTGAGCACCTCTAATTGAATGATTATTTTTAATTTGATTTTGTTACCTAAGCTTCACCACCCTAACCTATAACTTAGAGGAGAAAGGATTGGTAGTGAGCACCTTTGTGGCATGGTGGATATTCAAGGTGGTGGCCTCATATGACTTCCTTTGGAAAAAGGTTAGTTGGTGGCCATAGATGTAAAAGAAGTGATAGGTGTGGTGTACGACTTTATTCCACCAAGAAATCCACATTGAAGATTAAATTAGTTAGAATTCAATATTCCATATCTTCATGATGTGATCCAGCATGGGCTAATAACTCAAGAATGAGGTATTCAAAAGAATTAAGGACATGTCAAACTAGCTTGCCACTCAATGCTAAATTTAATAGGAAATTGGTTTGATAAAGTCACATTTGTTAAAGGCATGACCAATATGGCATCACAAGTGGAAAAGAAGAAAAAATATTGCACTATATCATGGTGAGATCAATCCATTTAAAAACTTTGTTAGATCCATCCTATAAATTACTCTATGTATGCCAAATAGGCTTGTTATGGTGGCAGCCCAAGTTAGGGTGATAAATACCTAAATTATTATGCATGTAAAACCATGCCTCTCTTTCTCCAACTTTCCAATGAAAAGGAAAAGTGTCATCCTTTTCATATGACATCTCAATCATATTGAAATCACCAGACAAAATCCAAGTGGAAAGGGGCATTGAATCCCTTATCCACCACCACAAAAGATCTCTCCATAGCTTCATTGAGATCATAAAAATCAATGATTCCAAATGAATGAATATTCATTAGGATCTAGATGTTGCAAGGTGTGTGCCCTTGGTCTCCTTGTGTTGTGTAGCATAGTGCTTGGGTTCATGACATTGCTTAACCACCTCCTGTGGATTCATTAACTATGGTGGTTGTATCAGGCATTAACAAGTCAATTTTTTGGTGCAATGACAACTATCTATGCAACAATTGGTATCAGAGCCTGGTTCACAGTTTTGAACCCCTCACTTGTGTCAAGGGGGATTATTGGAAGGTGTGCGCCCTTGGTCTCCTTGTGTTGTACAACACAATGCTTGGGTTCGTGACATGGCTTAACTACTTCCCATGGATTCATTAACTCTGGTGATTGTAACAGGCATTAACAGGTTGATCATTTGGTGCAATGTGACAACTATCTGTGTAACATTAGAGTAGCTAATGAGTTGGATCAAACCCATGATTGACAACATAGGAATTTCATCATGGTGCTAGAAAAGTGGAAATGCCTCCATGACCATCTTTTCCTTTGGTTATGAATAGTCTCTCATTTGGTCAAATAATCCAACATGCTACAGAAAGAATGGAACCTAAAATATTAACTTCATCAATGCATAAAACATCCAAACTATAATTTTGTTGATGAATATACTATATGGAATACTTTTTAGAGAGGTGTATAAGACCTCAAACATTCCAAGATAGAAAATTGATGGGTGAGAGTCTTTCATATCATCACAATCTGACTCATCGAAAGAAAAACATATATTTTATAAAAAACTCTAATAGGATAGATCCCGATTGGATGATTGTTGTGAAATTTCTCTATTTATTTGAAATAAACTCACCATCCTCAAAGTTCCCAGGAGGGCTATGAGAAAGTCACAAGGTATTTGTTTATGTGGAAGGATGCATTGATAATTATGGTTGTGATGAGAGCACTATTGTTGGCTAAGGCATTCAAAAATGATAAGGGTTTGAAATAGTATGTTACACCTAAATAGCAACTAAATAATGTTTCTTTATTTTGGGTACCACTGATAGAGGTGGATTTTCCTCTCCAGTGAGTCATTGTTGTCTATTTATCTTTGTATTTTGAGGTGGTAGCCTCAAAAGCATGAGGAGGCTCTAGAACTAAAGGTGGAGATTTAACCCTAGGTGCCACTAAAGGGAAATCCCTAATTTTATGCTAAGAGTACTAAAATCTAAAGCAAGTGTTAGGAAAATTCAAATACAATACTCATTGAGAGTGATGAAGATTTCCAATTTGGATATCTATCAGGGTATGTGCAGGATCATGATGGGCCAAAAAGTGACAATATGATGGGTATGTGGCTAACGACTTTTTTTTTACCCAAAATTGATAAAATGAAAAGGGTTTTTAAAGGAGATTCTCAACTTTCCACCAATATAAATTATGCCTTACTTTGAATTTAGTAAGTAATTATTATTCATTTTCTATTCAAATTACGACTAAAGTCCTGATTGATAGACTGATTGAAAAAATCTATAGCTTTCAAATGGTATCACATTTTTTGAATCAAAAACATGTGTCACATTCTATGCTTCACATACTATAGGATTAAAAAAAGAAAAATAAAATTTCATGAAGTTTTGACCAAGTTAGGGTCAGACATATAAGTTTTTATATTTTTTAAAATTTGTAATAAAAAATTCATAATTAATTATTTACTCGGAAAAAATTACAAAAAAATATGCATCACATTGGGACATGAGTCATCTACTTACATCTAAAATCTTATAAAAAAATATTATCATTTTATTGTGGTTAGGGTGGTCAGACAGACACCTACTTCTTATTTTTTCCCTGAAATTTAAGTACTACTACATTGAAATTTCAAATTTTCACCAAATAGAACTTCTTCTCTTTAAAAAAAACCTAGTAGTTTAGAGACCACTTTCAATTTTCTACAGATCCTATTCTTACATATTTTTGAAATAATATAGGTAACTTATTCAAATTTTTACGTCAAGTTTCCTAACTCTGATTTTTCTGATTTTTTTGCCACTTAAGGGCCTATTTTTTCCATGATGATCCTGCACATACCCATCAACTCTTTTGAATATTTAGACAAATCCACCTTGATGCAAACCCATTTTTTAGGGAAGGGTTGATAAAAGCAATCTAGTACAATTCAAAAAATATTCCCTAAGAAGGAGAAATAACATGCAAACAATTCCAACAAGGTGAGGGGAGACCGATAAATTCAAGTCATACAGGAACATGAAGCTTTTTATCATCTGAGATGGAGAAGTCTTGGGGACCCATGATTGAAATAATAACAAAGATGACTAAACATACTATGGGCCATGCTAAAGAATAGCCAAGGCATGATTGACCTTAAGAAATAGGAAAAGAAAAACCACTTAGTGAAGTTTTGAATAGCATCTAAGAAGATCCCATTCAGGGCCCAATATTTGGCAACCCGTTCCCTAGCATGATTTTAAGTGGAGTTCTCCCCACAAAATAACCAATAAGAGTATGTTGTTTTATCCATTGACAGGCATTATCAAATTTAGGCATGGAAAAAACCACATCCACTATTTTTTTCGTATACATACCTCATGGAATAGTTTTAGTATAAATTTCCTCAGATGCTTGTTTGGAGGAGCCATTATTTAGAGCTGCCAAATTGTTGACACCAACATAAATCACTGGGTTAAAACTAGTTGAGTCCATATAAATGTTAGGATAGGTGACATTATAATTGCTATCCTAAGTTGACTTATGTGTCTCCACATTATTTGGAAAGTGTTCTATAGGACATGAGGGACAAAATATTTATTATTTATTTTCCTATGATAAATTTTAATTGCATTCAAAGAGGTGGAACCTTTATAGTGGTGTTTACAAAGAATTTTGAGAGGATATTCCTCTTAGGTGTCCAACTTTGTGAGTGGTGACCACTTTGGTGTGCATGTCCTTGCATGTTATTTGCATGTTTTACATTCTCTTGCATGGTTGGGAACCCAAGTTTGCATGTTGGTGCATGCATGCATCCGTCAGAGCTGTCAGTGAGTTATGGAGCACTCAGGTTTGACCAATTATGATTGGCTATGGGTTAGGCACCCATGTGAAGGCCATGTGATTATTCAATATTTTATTCCATGTTTATGGGTTGTCCACTAAGTGTGGGTTTTTATGTGGTTTTCCTTGTTGTTTTGGGATACCATTTGCGGTATTCTCTCCCACAAACTTCTATATATTAGAGTCATGAGATGGTGGTTTGTAAGAGTTTATTTGTAGGTTGTTATAGCAACGAAGTGTTGTTAGATTATGTAAAGAGGATTTTTGTATTGATGTACTTCCTTGAAGATTAATACCAAAATTGGATCTCTTTGGGCATGGAGTTTTTTCCTGAAAGGGTTTCTCCATGTGTATCTTGTGTCACTTGTGTTGATGAGTTGTGGTATTGAATTTTTTTCTTTCATGTAACTTGTAATTGTCAATTACATAATCTTTCTATGGTAATCTTGAACATATCTTTTTTAGATTTGCAACCACTTTAATAATTTCATATTTTTGCAAGTTATACCTTGATTTCCAACAATAAAGAGAGGCATAAAACTCTTACAATAAATGTGGTATGATAGAAAAATCCACAAGTGAAAGAAAAGTTACATAGAAAAAGCAAAAATCCCTAGCAGATTTATTTTGAATATTTTTTATAGAGTAGGAAATTTTTCCACTATAATTCAGGTAGGAGGGAAACTGGCCATTCTGGCTAGCCCATATTCTCCAACCCCACCATCCATGTGCTTCATGACCGTCCTATATTCCTTATGGTTGGTGGGGTTTTCCTTGGGTGGGAATTACTTTTCTCTCAATTAACTAGGATTAACTTATTCTCACTTGACTCCACACTTGAACATAAAACCAACTAGGGTTTTATGATTGGCTTGCAACCACAACAGAGAGACAATGTCCTATGGTTTGTGTTCCCTTGAACTTTACAAAGATGAAAACTTTTATGTTTGTTTTAACAAGCCTATTTGAAATAAACCCTAGATTTGAAAATGTAATTTATCACACAAATGACAATGAAAAGTAACAAAATAGTTGTAGATTTGAAAAGAAGACTATTACCTAATATTTACCCTCAGGCTCAATCAGGCAGAATATCACGTGACAGAGGTTCTAAAAGGCCAAATGGAACATCGGCACAAGGGAGAAAATCATGAATCTGATGCTAGGTCATAGGGAACTCAGTTGGGAAGCCTACCTTGTTCAGGTTGGGCATGAAAATATTTTAAGGGGAAAGTTGCCAAGACCTTCCAGATGTCTTGCCGACTAGAAGGGATTCGATCTAGTCTGAAGCTTCATCTACAAGTTCCTATCAGCATGATATTATCTGGGTCTCCCCGACCCACAATGCATTTGGCAAAATATGTGTATGAGTTGCCTATTGGCAAGACCTCAGGGAAGTCACGATGATCCAAGTCCACAGGTAGGTTTCCTTCGGCTTAAGAATCTCCTTTGCCATGAAGTCTCAGCGAATGCATCGGGTCTCGCCGACAAAGCAAAGCATGGAGCTTGGCAAAGGGTATTGCCTTTGGCAAGATGTCTTGCCGAAGGATGGGGGTCTCACCGAAGAAGTAAAAGAGGTATCATCGTAGGTCTCCCCGACTTGCTTGTGGTCTCGGCCAAGATTGGTGCTTTCGCCGTAATGTCTCGGCAATGAGATAATGTCTCGCCAACTAGGTGAGGGGCCTCGATATGTTTTCCTTCGACAGGAGTCTCACCGACCAGGAAAGGCTTCATTAAGAGTGTTTGACATCGACGTAAGGTCTTGCCGAAGTGAGGATATCTCCTCGACATGAAAGGGAACCCACCAAAAGACAAAGCAAGGGGAGAAGGTCTCAGCAACCCGATGAGTCTCACCGATGAGAAGGCCTTCGGTATAACATCCCAAGTCAACGAAAGGTCTCCTCAACTCCGATGTCTTGCCGACAACATGAGATCGCCAAGAGGAGATTCCTTCGCCATGAAGTCTCGGTGAATGCATAGAGTCTCACCGAAATCCAGTAGTCCCGGCAATGAAGTCATATCAATGTGAGGTCTGGGTGAAGTCAGGATGTCTCGTCGAAGGAAAGCGGCATTGCCAAAGAAAGGAGAGCTCGGCGGGAGGTCTCGCCTATCGCCGTAGGTCTCCCTAACATTTGAGGTCGATATAGTGCCCGACACTCAGTATGAAGTCTGGCCAATAGGCCGAAGCCTGAGCGAAACAAAAGGGAGCTCGAGCAGAATGAGGAGTTCAATGTGTGTCTCGGCGACAACAAGGGGTCACACCGACAGTATTTGAAAAGCAAAAGGATCGGTAGGAGATGTTAGTTTCGGCGAAGGATGATGGGATCGCTGTGAAGTCTCAGCGATGCAAAAGGTCTTGCCGATGCAGAATGAGCACGAGGAGGAAAAGAGAGATCGGCAGGAGGTCTCCCCAACATAAATGACATCGGTAGAGCTCCCAGCCATCGCGGTAATGTCTTATCAACACGGTGTAGTCTCAACGAAAGGAGGAACATCGACAAGATAATGAGCCTCACTATGAAGTCTTCCTGACTTGATAATGTCTCGCCAAAAGAAATCTGGGCTCAGTGGAGTGGAATGCATTCGGGGTGATATCAATAAGCTCTTGCCGAAATGATGAGAGGGTTCTCAGGGTAACGTTTTGCCTTCGGTAAATCGTCTCACCAATAATTGGCTGTCTTGGCGACCACAGAGGCATGATCGATATGAATTTTGAAGCTCGATAAAGACTCTCATCGATGTTTCCACATCGTGCCGATAGATGCAGATGGACATAATCGCATCGGCTAGACACTTTCAGTGTCTCACCGAGATGCGATTTTGACTGAACATGCTTTTGACCTGAGGGAAGTCTACGTGTAGTGTGCCCAGCCAATCAAGGAGAGCTACTGGTGAATCGTTGACAGCTTGACCAGTGCCAAGAGAATCAATAGAATGAGAATCAACGTGTATTTGTTCTGGGCTCAAGAGCATTCAAGGCGCTCAATAGGGGGATTCAGTAGGTGGACACAAGGACCAGAAGTAAATACACTCGATAGCTTCAAAAGATCTAAGGGGGTTTCTCCAGGCAGTAGCTCTTCACCGACACATACAACAAAGACACGTAGGGGTGCAACATTAAATTCAATAAAAGATGTGAGGATAGATCTTTTTGAACCTAATATTTTTTGTAAGCCCTAAGGGGGCCGACACAGTCTATATATAAGGCATTTTTTTCCTTTTTGTAAATAGTTCGGATAATGCATTCAGAAGAGTTAGTGATTTTTAGCTATCCTTCCTCAACTGATGTATGTTTGGTAACTCAATTGGAATCTGGAATGCAACACAAAGTTTACCTTGGAAGCTAGTTGTGCATGTTTGTACTGTTCTCATTTATGTATCTTTCTCTTGATTATGTAAGTCTTTAACTATGTTTTTTATAATTCTGCACTTATATCTTAGAGCTGTGAAATTAATCTTTCCTTCCTGAGATGTGTATGTAGATTGAACCTATTAAGATTGATGCATAAGTCTAAAAGAAGTTTTGTTGAGCACATAAAACATTTGCAATTAGGTTTCCAAGTGTATGTCCATCCTGTTTTCTTTTCATAATTCCTCGTCATTTTGGTGTATCACCTTAGATTTTAATCTTTATTTCATGTATTTCTTCTTCCTTTTCCTCCACAAAAATTAGTAGTTAGGTGACACCAAAGGAAGTCGGCCTTCTCTGGAGGTTCACTCCAATCTTAGGTGACCCATAGCCTTGGAGTGATCCGATGTTTCACTAGAAAGCTCAGTTTTTACAACTTTGCATAGGGTGCAATTCTAGGTGACAACAAAGACATAGAGAGGAACTTGTTCCTAAAATTTGAGGTTTATTTCTGGGATAGTGGCATGGGAACCTAGACCTAGGATGCTACATTTTTGGGATCTACAAATATCATATGCTTTATTGCAGCCTACATTGTGTTTCCTATGACTGGCTCCTGATGAAACTTCTAGATCTATCATGCACACTTGAAAAGATGAGGAAAGGTTGTGTTGTATAGGGAATTCCCTAAGTCAAACTGCATTTTCACATTTCTACCTCCAAGTATAGAAAATAATAATGATAAAGAGGGCTTACCCTAGGTTAGGTAGAGGCCAAACAATAAAAATTGATTGAGATAAACTGATAAATGACAATGTTACCTTGGTTATATAAAATCCTTGATTAAGTGATGTCCATATCATAAGTTTCCATAAAAATTTGATTGATGAATGATTTGATTTCTTTATAGAATTGTAAGAGGCTAGTTCCAAAGACATAATAGATTGTTGTAGCTAGCATGTAGAGAATGACTCATACATCTTCATACAAATGACATGATTGACCATAATAGGTCCTTGTTCATAATTTTTTCCTTCTTCCTAATGTATTGCAAGCATGATATTGATTGATGAAATTGCTATAATAATGTTGCTAATTCTACCCTTGAATCTACCTTAACTTCTTTTAGGATGCTCAATTATAAGTCTCAAAATTGCTAGGATTTCAAATGGTGAAAAAGACTTGTATTTATATGCATTTCTTTATTTCTCGCAAAATTAATTATCAAAATCTAACAAATAAAATTAGATTTTTAAATATTAAAATGCTGACAATGATATATTTAAATTGGGTCCAAAACAAGACAGACAGGGGTGCTAGCACCCTAGTCTAGACCTATTTTTGGGATTTTTATGTCAGTAAATAAATTTATTAAATAATTAATTTACAACTTAATTTTAATTTTCTCAAAGTGACCACAAAACAAGAAAATTATAAGCAAAATCGAGTCCAAGCACATAGGGGGGAGCTATACATAGTGTGAAATTGTCAAGGGTGACAATTTACAATGTTATAGTTTTATTTTAAAAATAATAATATTTAATCAAATAAAATTTGAATAGATCTAAATTTAAAATATTTAATAATTTTAAGTAAATATGTTTGTACTTATAATTAAATTAAAATAAAATTTAATTATTAGATATACATTTATTTTATATTAATTTTATAAAAATAAATTTATAAAAAATAACAATGTTCATTTCAAAGTAGGTTCAATGAAGTTGGGTAGCAATTTTATGGCCAGTATTGAAAAACAGTTTTAAAACTCATAGCGCGAGCACGTTATAACACGCTCGCGTTATTTCACATTAAAAAAGAAAAGAAAAAAGTGAAAGTATTTGCCTTGGAATACCAACCCAAAGGCTTGGAGGGCATTCCCAACGATGTCAGAGACATGTTTTTGTAAATTATACAATTTTTCACATAATCGGGTCTGTGCTCACCATCAGGATTGCATCTGGTTCAATATTGACAAAATCGAACACAAGGGTAATGTTAAGTTCTCTCTTAGCCATCCAATGATGTAATTTTTTTCACTTTCTGACAATGTTAAGCCTTTCATCCATAATTTCTTTTGTTTGTATGTCTTTTTTTGTCAAAAAGTAGTGTTTGGTGTTTTTTTCGTTTTAAATTAACCGTTCATTGAAATTTCAAATAAATTACATTTTTAGAAACTAGACTCTATTCTACAATTTTTAAAAAAAGAAAAAAAATCAATTATTTTCCAAAATTTGTAGGGGTAGCATGGCCAAAATTCTACTTTTTAGGAAGTGCCCACTTAGAAAATTAGTAAAAAATTAAATATTCATTAAAAAATTATCAGAAAAATCATGCATCAACTAGATACTATTAGCTAACTTTTGACTATAGCGATTTTAAAAATACTAAAAACAATTTCACCATGCTAGGGTCGTACAAGAGTTGCTATGTTATGTTTTTCTGACAAAAACAACACCAATTTGTGTACATCCATCTTTTGAACCCCTTAATCTCAACCATTTTCAAAATAAATTAGTAATTTAGAAAGTAGATTCAGAGCACTTCGATCCTTGTTTTTGTTCCATCTCAAAATTTTGAGTGTAACTATCCTCAATTTCACGTCCAAGGTCAGTATTTCCTGATTTCAGAAAAAAAGTGGCCACTTAAGCCCCCTTTTTGGGAACCATCTTGGTGCACTTACCCTTTATTTTATATTAATTTTATAAAAAGAAATTTATAAAAAATAAACAATGTTCATTTCAAAGTAGGTTCAAATCTTGGATCTCAACCATATATATTGATGACATTATTTTAGTGGATTCCACTTCTCTACAAGATATGGCAGAAATGCTTAATACAAGATTCATAATATGAGAATTATCTAAGATTCCTTCAAAGCTGAAAGTATCTCACTAAGTGGTTTTTATTGAAATCCACAAATAAAATAATAAGATGAACATATGGTAAAATAGATAAAGGATTGGATGATAGGTGAATCTTGAGGAACACAAGCTTATCTTCCTATATTTTAATTTCCTTCCTAAATTTAATTAAGCTAGAGGGTGAGAAATTGAATCACAAATGGATGATAGTAGCAAAAGGGAGAGAGAAGAACATGGTTTTAAAATGTCTAGTTTAGAATAGGAGATGAAGGAGATAAATAAAAATTTAAATAGAGTAATAAAGGTTAGTAATATCAAACTATGCATAATAGTTCTATGGGATTGAATATATTGAGTGAAAAACTTAATAAAATTAATATAGATCCTATTCTCCTCTTTAATTGGATAGAAATAACAAGGTTGGACCTAGTACAAGGGAAAGGAGTGGCAAGTTGAAGAAGGAAATAACCAAGGAAAATGAACTATTATATTTCATTGATCTACAAGAAAGTTTTTATAGAGGGGATTTGGAGGTTGTTGACACCTTAAAAAATCATAACTCACTCCCATTTTTGTTGTCTTTTTCTTTTCTATTTGTTGTATACTATTTTTTATTGATAAACTATTTTTCTATTAATTTTTTTATTGTAATTAGGTTTTTGGAGTTCCATAAAAGCAACAACAAGATGAAAAAGGTGCATATATAACCTAGGAAAATATTTCGAAGAAAACCTAGCCTCCAAGTAGTGAAACCAATGTATTTCCAATAACAAACATAGTTACAATACAATATAAGGCCTCATATTTTCTATAGAGATCAATACTACAACATGGAGGAAAACCAACAACATAAACCTACAATACTTGATCTATAACTCTCATATCTCAAACCCTCAATATATAAACTTAAGGAAGCCTAGAAAATACCAGAGGTAATATCATAAACTCAAACAAGGTTCCAAAGTATAAAGGTAATAATTCTCATTTCTCAAACCATGATAGGTTAACATGATATTAATATTAACATTCTCTTACATGCCATATACCCTCACCAAACTTGGAAGAACCATTTTTAATTCACCTCCTTCAGTAGGATACTTTATGATGCATCATTCCTATACATCATAAGTGAGTCAAGGTTCTTATCCTACTTTGTAATATTCCTAGTACATCTATAGATCCATTATCGAGTTATCATCATAGGGATGTATCCTTCTCAATCCAAGTGTTATTCTTATCATTAACAACACAATCCTTGTGGTATGCATTATCCCCATCATCATCATCAATCAATCCACCAATAGATTTTTAGCTTGACTTGGAGCATAGTCCTTGTTTTCTTTTGGTTTTTTGTGCATGCTTTCTTGTTGCTTGTGTGTTTTATCATTGTTTGCATTTATCATGGTATTTTACACTCTATTTCCACAAGGGCATCATGGTCTCCCAAATCATGGTATTATAAGGCATATGTTTTCACTTGCCTGTTGATCATGTACTCTACACATTTTCATCTTGGTTCCTCATACCTTGGTGCATAATGTCAAGTACAATATCAAATCTAGGTTTCTCATATCATTGCAACATGATGATCATCCATCATCCCTCTCCATCCATCCTTTTTCTCTATCTTATTAGATCCTTCATCTTGTAGTCCTCTCATCCATTTTGAGAGCACATCCATGTTCTTTGAACCCACATGTCCTCTCGAGGGGGCATACCACTACCTCCTTGTCATCCTTCATCATCCTTGCTAATGATTGAGGCATCATGCCACTAGTCCTTATCCCTTGCCTACCCACTATATTTTATTCTTCTTTGAAATGATGTTACTTCTCTTAGCTACAATATCATCTCAAAGAGGGGTGAAATGTAGACACCTAAAATATGACCTTAACATAACCACTTTATCTATCCTAATTTATTTATTTTTGCTTCATAAGAGAGAGTATATTGATATACTGGAAAAATTTACAGGCGTCTGCTATGTAGGATATGAGATTGGACTCCAGACCAAAAAATATCACCAGGGCAAGCTATACTCGAACCTTGACACTGACAAGACCACCAGACCGAAACAATTCCCTAAATTGCAAGCCAAAATGGCATCTGTCCATGCCAGCCCACCGTTCAACCACCGCAAAAAACCATTCATAGCATACTATATTGGAAAAATGCCCACCCTTGGCATGCCAACATTACTGTGAAGGGAGTAAAAATTACAAAGACCCAACTATATGCAATGCCATACCCAACAATACTAAGAACCAACACACCAAAACATTACAGAGATGGAGACCAAGCACATTTACCAAACCAAAACCTAACACCAAAGAAAAAGGGAAACATAGGACACACAACATTTACAGAAAGCCATATGCTTTCGCAAAAGCATCAAATTCCTTGACCCACTCAAAGTCACTAACCTATTCCAACCGAAAGATCTTCTTTAAAACATTCACCGTGACTGCAGCTATCATTTTGTGTTACACCAAGGCCAACCCCTTTAAATCAAGAAGGAAGGGGTAAATTTTGATTGCCTCACCCGATTTCTTTACCAGGTCCATGTTGCACAACCGGAAAGCTTCTTTTCCTGGAATGGACACCTTTAAAACCTCCTCCAAGAATCCCAACAAATCCTTTTTGAACAATTTTCCCATCAAAGTTTTAGCCTCCACCTTGGGCACTCGGTTGTCTAGAAACCTCGAGGCCACTTGCGAATTTTCTCTAAAATCTCCTTGTGCTCCATATGCCCCTTTCCAAGCACCATTTTCATAGCCACCACTATTAGCAGGTCAATGTTGAGCAGAATGTACTTGAGGCCTTGGTCTGTAACCTCCCAGAAAGCATTTTGGTGATCCTTGCAATCTAGGGCTATTGGGGTATCCACCCCAAAACAAACCATCGATTCCACTGATATCTCAACTATGAATTTTGAGCGTTCGACCATTTTCGTCCTACACCTTGAGGCCAACCAAAGAAATCAACAATCACAAAGAGAAATGGTAACATCACCCTCGCCACCTTTAGACTTGAATGGGAATGCACCACAATAATCACCTATTTTATTATTCTATATGTTGCCAACGTGCCAGCATCATAACAAGCTACAAATTCCAAGGCTTTTGTCACTCAAGTGAAAGAGTACACGTAGAGGTGAGGTGAGTAGTCTAATCAAATGTTTTGGAAATCAAACAAATCATCCCTAGCCTCCACTAGTACCATGACATAATGGCTCATAAAGACTCCCAACTCACCAATGTACTTGCAATGAGAATCACACCTTGTCTATCTTAACCACAACTGCCACGACACCTGACACTAGTCCACCTCAGACTAATCCACTCATCAACGGACTTGCCACAATCTAAGTGGAAAGTCTCCCACCCTACCACCCACTTACCTATCCTAATATTTAATTAAATAAATATTATTTATTTAATTAATTTAAACTTTACCCTTATCCTAATAATTAATTAAATAAATATTTATTATTTATTTAATTAATTTTTCCATTACCTTTATCCACTACCTTTAATTAAATAAATTTACATTTGTTTAATTAAATCTAACCTTGGCCCCCAAACCTTCCAACTAAATTAATTAATTAATACTTAATTTATTTATTTAAAATAACCTTCATTTTCATTTTCTCATTATTTAATTCCATCCTAATCACTATTAGCCCATTCTCCAACTTTTAACCCTAGCCAAGTTAATGAACCCATGGTTTGTTAACTTAACCCATATCTATTACATTAATTAATCCATGATTAATTAATTTAAACCATCTAAGCCTAACCATCATTAACATTCTTTCCTAATTTTTAATTCTCTCCACCTCCCCTAAACTTGTCACCATGTGGCAAGCTACCTAGCCTACTCATCCCACCCTCTTCTCAAACATGTGTGAATCCCACCTACCTCATACACAATCCCACTATCTTACAATGCTCTTCCCAATGTGTGAACACACGTGTGAGCACACCTCCCTCTTGTGACACTTGTCACATAAGGTTAAATCTCTACCTCACCATTTAGTGTTAGCCCTTCATCAAGTCAATGCATCTTAGCCATTGATCCCACTCATCAAAATTCTATATATTGAGGCATTGGCTCTCATTTTTACTAATCCATCTCTATCATACCTTTATGCTATAAAAATTATATGAGCAACCACATATCATCAATACTTGAGAAAATCTACAAGTCTTGGGTGCAACTTGGAGCTCAATCTATGGAGAGGAGAATGATGAAGGTATAATGTCAATTTGTGTTCATTTCCTTTATTCTTTTCATTGATTTACCTTCAAAGCATTTTCCCCTTCTTCAATGTGTTTCATAACTTTTATGAGAAGTTGTTTAGAAAGGATGCCCATTGGCAAGATGCACATGCAATTTCAGAAGATATAATCAAAGACTACATACCAAAAACATTGATTCTAATTATAGATAAATTTTAGATCGAGATATTTCTATAAATGATTTATAACATGTTGTGTTCTCAATGGCTCCCAATAAAATTCTTGGGTTTGATGGAATCTCAATTGAGTTTTATAAAATCATGTGGCAACATATCAAGGAATATTTTTATCTTGTATACTTAGAAGCTCTAAAACATGGATCATTGGGGCTTGAGATCAATAAATGTTTGATTAAACTTCTCCCAAAAGGAAAGAATGCAGATTCTATCTTTAGATGGCATCCTATTACCTTGCTTAATACTTCTTATAAAATTATTAGTAAAGCCTTGGTTACAAGGATAAAACCATTGGAAAAAGGTATTGTTCATCTTGAACAAGATGGGTTCCTAAGAGGCAGATATACCCTTGATTATTTAATCTTGGACTGGGAAGCTAGTGAATGGGAACAATAGATAGGACCAAATTCTTTATTGGTTGAATTATATTTTGACAAAGCCTTTGACATAATGAGGTGGAGTTTTATCATTCAAAGTTTTGAGATGGAAATTAATAATGTTTTGAGGATTCTAAAGTTTTATTGTACTATTTTGGGATCCATGATTTCTCATCATAAAACTGAATTTATTATGATCCAACCTAATCCCATTTCTCAATGGATTCCTAAAGAATGAAAGAAAATTAAACATGGGCAGGTTAATCGATACTTGGGAATTCCATTTGGATTGGGGGTCATGATATCTGATATGTGGAATTGGTTCATAACCAAGTCAAAAAATAAAAAATTTACCTAGAGGAATACATATCTTTCACTAGCTAGTAAAATCAAAGTGGTCAATCAGATATTCTTGGCTTCTCATGTTTACTTTTCTTCATGTTGGATTCCCTCCAAAAAAGGATATGAAGACAAATAAAATCATTTGGTAGTTCTTGTGTAATAATTGGGATGAAAAGGTTGGTTTTGGAACCACATTTTGGATTCATTGCATACAACCTGAAGACAAAGGTGTATTAGGCCTATTAAATACACCTATTAGATCTCAAAACACAAGAGACTTGCTTATCAACAAAATGGATAATAAGAGTTGTGTCTAGAGATGAACAATGGAAAATCCTTATTCTCCATCAAATTATACATACTACTATGAATAATAAGTGGAAAGTACCTAAATGGTTGGATAAGGTTTTACTTTCACCTTTCTTTCATATCAAGGAATTATTCCTCTTATAATCAATTTGGAAGGCCTAGAAACAAGTCTGCAAATTTTTGAACTAGAGGAGGGATTTTTTGCAACATGGTTTTAGTTTTGCAACTTTGTCTATTTGGTGGAACAAATTTGTTGAATGCCATGGTCAACCACTAATTGTTACCTTCTTAAAACAAACTAATTATATTTTCAAGAAGGGTGTGCAACAATTCAGGGATATTTGAGATTTTAACTCCCTTGATTGCAGTAATTGGAAATATATCAAAAACTCATTTAAATTAAATAAAAAATCTCAAGGGTTTGTGATTTTTGGGAATTCATTAGTTCCTATGGAATTACTCTTGAAGCTTTGTACACTCTTACATTGTATTTTTTTTAGGGCTAGAAATGGCTTGGTAAATATCAGTTCTACGATTTCCCTTTGAAAATAAACTATTTAAAATTGCTTCCAAATATGACACTAAATCTAAGATTCAATCAAAATTGGTAATGTAGGTTCCACGAAAAATAAATGGAAGAATTTGAGTGCTCAAATTTGGAAATCTAAAGTTGAGGTTGTTCAAATTTTGACATGGAAAATCTTGCATCAAAAACTTCCAGTAAGGGACAGATTGAAAATGTGGAAACTTTAGCCAACAAAATTCCCTTATTGTCATCATAATGAATGTTTGAAGCATATTTTTTGGATTTTTACCTCCTATCCCCATGCAGCTGCTTAAGCATGTTTTCTGCTTAAATTTAAATAATTTAAGCAGCTGGAGTGTTCCCATGCCAAAAAAAAAATGGGAAAAGGATAATTTGGAATCTTTTTGAGCAGCTGCTGCTTAAAAATTAAAAATAAGCTGAGAAAAAAAAGGGGGGGTTGTAAATAAGCAACAATTACATAATGTCAAAAATGTCACATGGCTCCACAAATATCTTTCCCTCTTTTTTAATATTTGTTTTCATTTTTTCTTTTCAATTCTTAATTGCATAAATTATTATTAAATATTATAAATACTAATTTAAGTTGACTGCTTAAAAATAAGTAGCAAAATTAACTGTTTATGGGGCCACCAGCGCCACAAATAATGCCTAAATAAGTTAAGCAGTGGCTGCTAGCCAAAATAAGCTAAGCAGTTGCATGGGGACTTGCCCTTAGGGGCAAAAAGAAAATGGAATTCTATTTTTGGCCATTAACTTGCAATTTTTTGTCATGTGTTTTATTGGAAGGAAGTTGTTTTGGGATTTGGTCTTCAAAATAACTTGGTTGTTGATTCTATGACAAACTATTTTACTTAATATATGGAAAATAGATGTTCGTCAATGTTTTCTAATCATGTTGCTCATTAAAAAGTAGAAATGTTAAAGCTTTACTCTAACATCATTCTACAGTTTATCTATTTGTGTTTTCAGCTAAAGGGTCACACAAAGGAAGATGCAAAGCATATGAAGCACTTGGAGGCAATTAAACTTCAATTTTTATAGCTCCATTATGGAGATATACGTTGCTCCAGACAGTGTAGTACCCCTCCATTTATGTTTATGCTTTCTGCTAATATATGTTTTCATACTGTTAGACTATGATACTTTGTTTGGATATTTTGATCGCTGGTTTTGAGCGACAGTGGATTTATTCTGTGACATGATGATACATTGTATGGTGATTACTGATTTTAGACATGCTTTGAGATAGTGTAGATGTTTATTTTCAGTTGATTATTGCTATGCACATGTTTATGATGGACTAACTATTATTTAATTCGTCAATCTGATGTGATGTGTATTGGTGTGGAGAACGGAATCACATCACTCGCTTGCGAGTGCCCTGTGATATCCGTGATTTTCTCCGCACGATGTGCCTATTCAATGGTTTATATATATATATGCATGTTATTGCTTGGTTGCAGGAATTACAGGTACATGACATCGACTCCACCTGGGTATTCAGGTCTAAGCGTGTCAAGACTCAATGGATATGTTGATTGGGAGATAGTAGTTTGGTTCACCCTAGTCTAGTCTATAACCCGGTCACTGTACTTTGTCTGTTTTAGTTTGAGTCATAGGTTGTTTTGCATTCTTTTGTTTGGATTAATTGTTTGAAAGGTAAATTTGGTCAATTTTAAATAATAGTTTATTATATTTTATTTACTGTTATTTAAATTAATTTATAAATGTTGAAGAAAATTAGTGTTTGTTATTTAATTAATTAATTAGCTTATTTGGTTAAATGGTTTGATATTAAAAGATTAAATTTATTTAATTAAATTAATTAATTAATTAAATTAAATTGTTTTAAAAATTGTGTGTGAATAGATTTAATATTTGAAAATTAAATAAATTATGGAAATTGTATATTTAAATTAAATTAATTAATTTGCATGCAATTTGAAATAGGCAAGATTGCCGAGAAGTGGTGGAGAAGATATTTTGCAACCACTTCTTGACATGTGTGCCAGTGTATTAAATGATTATGGTTAAGGAAATTTGTTTACGGAGGTAATATTGGATCTGGAAAATCACAGAGAGGATTCTTTTTCATTCACGGGAAATTATTTTGTGCTCTGTTAAAAAAAAATTATGTATATGTTTTTTTTGGGTATTTTGTTGCAAATTTGTGGAAGCTCAGGTTGCTATTTGGGCTTTGGTTCTCGGGAAGGATTTGGAAGCTACAGACAACAGAGGCAATAGAGGATTCTCATTACCAGTTAGTTTTCAGAAGCAAGGGAACACAGGTATTCTACTTGTAATTTTTATTTTGTTGTGTTTAAATGAAATGTCTATGAAAAGAAATTATATTTTGTTGTGTGAAATTTGATGGCTTCAAAAAGCTTCTGTAGAATTCTCTCTGTAGGAAGTATTTAAAATTTGTTGGAAAAATATTTGTTGAAAGAGAAAATTAAACCTCTGGGTAAATTAGGTTTTAAACGGAAAAATTGTGTGTATTCTCCTTTGAAATCCTTGTTGAATTTTTTTTTATAAATTCCCTATTTCCCTTTTAAAAAATCTGTTGAACTTCTGTAGAGTTTTCTAAAAACCCTCTGAAATTTTCCAGAAAACCCTCAAGAATTGTGTAAATAAATATATATGTTTATATATATAGATATATAACATATATATATTATGTTGATAAATTGAATTGTAAAAGAAGCTTGTTTTTATTAAACATATGAAAATTTAATTGTGAATTCACCGTACGGAATTAAATCTGCAGGGGAAATTCGTCAAAGTTTTATTTAAAATGATATAATATAAATTCGTTATTTTATTTTCGTTTGTACCAGAATTATGAAATAGATTTAAAAAAAAAAATTAAATACATAGGGGAGGGCCGAAACCCTCCCCATATATTACTGTGGTGGGCGCAGCCCTGACAAGGCTGCATCCTCCCACAGGGAGGCCGCGGGAACCTTACCTTTAATTGTATGTAAATTAACAAAAGTTTAGATGCGAATTTTTATTTTTCATTTATTAAATTCGACTTTTATATATAATGTGAATTTTATATATTATTATTAAATTCGATTTATATATATATCATGCGAATTTCGAAATTAATAAATGTTTAATATATTATATTTATGTATATGTATATGTGTATATATATATAATAAATTAAAATATTATTATGTTAAATGGGATGATTAAAAGAATTAATTTATTAAATATCTAGATTTAGATATTTTAATAATTAATTAATATGATTTAGATATTTTTTCTAAGAATAGATTGTTATTCTGGAGTTATATAATTTTCATTATAATATATGGTTATGAAATTGGGTTAATTGTAGATTTGATTTTCGTATTGCATGGAAGGTGAATTAAACGTTAGATGAATAATTCTGGTATTTTAAATTATTGCTTGAGAGGATTTAGTATATCCAAATAGTAGGTTTCTATTGATTTTTATTTTGCTTTAAATCCTATTTTGTTGTGATTTGGGCAAATTGGGAAAGTCTTAGTTGTACAAGTCTTCCAGTTAAATTTTGAAAACATGGGGAATGTGATTATTTAAGTAGAGTTCTTGTGTTACTAAGGATGTGTAGATGGTTTTGTATGGTGGTCTGACACCTGTTTTATGAACAATGATTTGATGTTCGTTATGTCACGGTTGGTCTTTTATTTTGAATTGGTTTTATGTACACCTTGTAAACCTTAGTCAGAAAACATAGATTCCTTCATTATGTTTAGGGGAGTGGCTTTTTGTAAGGGCCGACACACAAAGTGGTGTCAAGGTAACTTACAAAGAGTTAGTAAGTCAGTGAAAACTAAAGAACATAGTAGTTAGATATAAAACTCTTAACAAGATGATTATGCCTCATTTATGACTCTTGAGCTACTTCAGTCTTGAGTATAAGATGAGAAGGCCCGAAATGGAAAATCGGTGTCTTGTTTCTTCAAAAGACATTCGATTCCGCAATGATTTGCATTGGGGCCGGGTTTCGTAAGAGGTTACTAGGGTAACCCAAGGATTGGGGGCCGGAACCTAGGAAGAAACACCAGGGTAACCTTTGCAACGTTGTGATGACACTCCACCTAAAGTAACAATTAACCTTATGTATGTAATACATTCGATTGTCTAAATCTGGAAGCAATGTAACCATTAGTCTGTTATGTA
The DNA here is from genome assembly GCA_007258455.2 of Sequoia sempervirens. NCBI lineage: Eukaryota > Viridiplantae > Streptophyta > Pinopsida > Cupressales > Cupressaceae > Sequoia > Sequoia sempervirens. The sequence goes on from VDFB02138932.1 coordinate 53,394, forward strand.
CTAGTGTCTAGGGTTAGTAGATTATGTCTAGGTAACCATATTACTATCTCCTAGCATGGGGGGTGGACCTACGGGTACCACATGGTTGGGTGGAACGTGCACCTTACTCTGTTGGGTCCCCAGTTTGACCATGGCATCGAAAGCTTCATGAATGGAGAGCTTGCACTTGGAAACTTATGTGTATTTCATCATTGTATATTGTAAATTTTATATTTGAAAATATCCCTCAATTGTATATGAGGTGAACACTTGTAAAATGTAAACATTATTGAACTACCTCATCGAGATGGATGAGTATTTTATATTTTATCAAAATCAATGTATGAAATAAATTTTTGCTTTATGTTATCTTGATTGATGTTTCAAATGTTATGCAATTTATATCTTTAATGTATGTGTTAATTAATTATATGAGCAATGCGAAATACTTAAGTCATCTATGGAAACTCAAAGTAGTGTAACGTCGCATAGCTTAATGAATGTATGCAACTAATTAACTAAATAATTATACTTTTAAAAAAAAATTATTACACCTTTATACACAATTGCAACATTCTTAAGTTATTAAGACGAGGCATTATAGACAGCTACAATGTTTATTCAAATTCAAAATATAAGGGTTGTTCTCACTGTACTTCATATTTGTTGTTGTATATACATCAAGATAAAAGTCTTTTTTCTACGTAAGGTTGTTGTTGCAAATAGTTCTATGCTATATGTTGTGCAAAATTATCTTTATTTTGTAAGATATTTGTATATTATTTTGTTGCTACTTTTCTATCAGAATCGTTCTATGTAATGTTGTATTCCTCTTTTCTATACAATTCCATTTTGAATTGCATTATTATTTTTACAATTGAATTTTATTTTAATACTAAAATATAAATTATATTTCTTAAAGTTCATACAATCAACATTATTTATCTTCACAACTTCTATACATACATTTATTTTTCCATCTTTTATGATATATAAGCACAGACCAATTATAATTATTATTCTACCCTCATCTATCATAATTGTGGCTAATCTCCCGACAAAACACACCTATATACATACAAAAACGCATAACACCATACATAAAAATACATGAAAACATACATAACATGATGATCAGGGACCCACCAGAATAGAAGGGGAAATAACAAGAGAACTGACAGCGCCTTAATGATCTCTTTTTGCATTTTTTCGCTTCTCCTATTTTAAAAATGGATGGAAAAATAGTCTTGCCGAGGTATATTTTCTAGCCACGGGAGAATGCGGAGGCTATACTACCTAAAGTCTTCGACAGCGAGTGCCTCCACGAACACATTTTCCATCCCTCCATCGTCATTTGCAGCTCTACAATAGTGCATCCCAAATTCCCTCTTAGCATGTATTTATAGATTAAATCTAAAGTGGAGAAGAGTCTCTCGAACCCACCTCCCTGATCTCTCAGTGTCTCTTTGTAATCATTTGGAAAACATTCACTTTGAAATTCCACCCATTTGCGGTCTCTCTGCATTCGAACTCTTAATCGAAAAATGCATGTATGTAAAGACTGGATTGCATACCTCGACTTAGGTTTGAGTAGACTATACAGAGCAAATGTAAATAGTTGCCTTGTTCTATTGTCGGTCACCATGCAAGCGCAAGTGCAGGTGGGTAAAAGCTTGAAGAGAGTTTGGTGGGTATGTTCTTCACTCTTGTCTAGTGAATCCCCTGCCTCTGCATACACAATCTGGAACTTTTTCTTACCATGGATTTCTTCCATTCTCCATTCTATTTCCTTCCTCAATATTTGTAAAGCACTGCTATTGCAATCTAAAGGTAGATCACACATTGTCAGCAAATCACCCACTTCCACTTCTCCATCTTCCCCTGCAAAACAAGACCAAGACCAGTCTACCAATTGTCCACCATCACCCTCCACGCCCATAAATCTGCTCCCACCATGAAATAGTGTATACTCAACATCTTCGATTATATCTTCAAATCCTTCACCAGACATCATAAGTGCAGTAATATATAGGTGAATGATTTGAAGACAAAATCGAAGATGTTTGGTGTGCTAGATGTGGTGTTTTTCTTAATGGCATACATACCTTCCTCTACCAGAAATATACCATTAATTCTCAAGCAGATTTTTCTTCTAGCTCACAGATTATACTCTTATTTGTTGAGGACTCTTGAGGATTTGCGTGAGACTTACACAAGGGTAGCTTATCTTTGATACTATGCCTGTCTATAAGTTTATGAAAGAAATGGTAGCCTGGAGCTACTTTACAGTAGCATGATATACTAATTGACTCCACCCAAACAATATTGGTCAGTTTATCTGAAATATATAGAAGTTATTGGATATTTTGTTCTAGAGAATTATAGAAAGAGTTGAATGTATTGTTACCAAGAATTCCTCTGCCTATTTACAAAATTATGTTATTGTATAGGAAATTTTTTTCACATATTAATGAAATTTTTAGATATTTAATGACGATAAATTAAATGTGTAATCAATTTAGTTTGGATATAAGAGCTGTGGGAAAATTTTAGTTGTGAAGTAGTAGGGTTTGATTTTCTTGTTTGGGTATGGTTCATTTTTGCAACACATTCTTGACCTATAGATTGGTTTTTGGACTCTTTAATTGGTTCTCATATCATGTTCTTTTGTGGTCATTCTATTCATGGTAGGTTTTTAGGTATATACTATGAAAATTATTTGGACCCATGCGTCTAATCTTATATTCTTTCACATAATTTCTATTACTTATGTCTATGAGCTTTATTGTTTGAAGACTCTATGTCATAAGAGTCTACATGAACTTTAATTTTTCTATTACTATCAAAGATTACAGTTTAATACCCTATTTTCTATTGAATTTTGGTAGTAAATGTTTTTTCACTAGGGAAAAATGATCAAACATTATGGTGCACAACCATCCTTGTGTAATTAATCTCTGTTTATTGATCTTAATAAGCTTGTTCTATATTGTTTAATCAGGTTGTGATTTTGTTACTAGTGCATTTTTGTTATGATTTTGCATTTACTAGTTATCATATGTATTTGAGATCTTATGTTATTATATTAGAATTCCCCAAGTTTTCACCCAAGACATTAATGGCTCAAGAGCTAACAAATATTTTTTTTGTGATACAATTGTGCATTGTGTTTCACATTTCACACCTACATAGTAGAGATGACATGAAACAATAAAATGACATTAATAGAGTGTGACATCAATATAAGCATAATTACATGTGTAGAAAAATTACACATTGTCACATGATGATCTTAATGTAATGAATGTATGAGAGTATAGAGTTTCCTTTGACCATGGTGAGAAGGTGCTAAACTATTCATCTTATCTCTTGTGAGTGAACAAGTAGTAGATGAAAATTTAACATAATTTCCTAGTCCAGTGAATCCCAATCATTTTTCCATCCCACAAAACCAACTCAAACACACTCACACATCCTAAATGATGTATAAACAACATCCAAACTAGGAGGTTAAATGATAACAAGAATCACTATCCCATCCTAGTCTTGCAAGAGACTACTTGTTTCCTCTCACCATGTGACTTAAAGCACAAAGGGAACAAAAACACAAGAGGACATCAAGCTTGATTTATAGGTTCTTTACAAACTTGTCCACCTGTTTCAGATAAGACTTTCATGTCTCCACCTAATTGATTCTCTTTTTTTGCACTTAGATCTATTTTTTTGTTTTCCTTATCATCTATTTCCAATTGTATTTGTTCCATGGAATTCTTAACTTCAAGAATCTTTGACTTTAGTTTTTCAAATCCACTTATAGCATCATCTCTCACTTTCTTTTCTTGAAAAAATTCATATGCAATACAAAACCTCTTGAATTTAATCCCATCATTTCCCTTCTCCTTCCTCCTCCATTCCATTATTTCCATTTCCTTCCATTCGTTCCTTTCCATTCCATTCCATTTCCATTTCCCATTCCTCAACTACTCAAGAACAGGACTCTTCCATGTCCATCCATTCATCCATCTCCATTCCACTTTAGTCTTTCTTCCAAGTGTTTTTGGCTCCCTGATACATTTGGGACCCTGTCCCACCGTCCTGTGCCACATCTCCACCTTTTTTCAGGATCATTTTGGTCTTCCACACCACCTGCCACCACTCCCTATCTCCCTCTCTCCCTCACACACACACAACCTATATCCACCTACCCCTCCTTCTCTCCCTAACTCTCTATACCTACCTCTCCTAAATGTGATGATTATATTAAACCTTAAACCATAAACCCTAAGCCCTAAACCTAACATCTATCATCATTGTATTAATCCATTAGGTTCATTTCAGGCTAATATAAATATATTAATCTAAGAATCTTTCATCCATCATAGTCCTTTCATTATCCATGTATCTTTCCATCCTAAACATTACATGTCTTCCATCCCATTAACCAAATAATCTTAAATCCAAAATATTTATTTTGGATGGAAATGATTCTTGTGCCTATTCAACCATATTATTTTGATCTACATACAAATTCATAAGGAACCAAAGGTATTTTATTTTCTTTTAGGGATCACTACCATAAAAATATATTCATTCATTTTTCTATTCTAAAGACAAGACAATGAAATAAGGCAACAAACATAAAGATAAAGAAAATAAACAATACCTTTTACTTTAAATAACCTTGCTCCTTAGATAGAGTTAAAATGGAGTGCACCCTTGCTCTATTTGATATGGTCTCTAAGATGATTGATTGAATACTACTAATGGAATGTAGACTTCTCTTTAAACCAACATAATCTTGGTATAGTTGGATGGTTTTTAATAGAAAAATGACATCACACACAGGCTACTAGAACATGTATTGATGATAATTAAGGGTAAAGGCTTCTATTTGTAGACTCTTGTTGTGAGGAATGGCTTAATTCAAATATCAAGGGATCACAATTTATGAGAGATATCAGAAAAGAGGAAATAACCAAGTGTCTAGAGGAGGCTTATTGGAAAGAGTTGCTAATGATATAGATTGGACAAAGAAATGGGAGATCTTTGAAGGATTTCCAAAAGAGGAAATATTTAAATTTTTGACTACTCACATTATTTGTAGTGTTGGAAAACACACTATCCCCTATCAGTTATTTCCTTATGAAATTTTTTTATTTCGTACACACCAAGAATGTAATGAAGTCCACCTAAAATTTTAGAACAACTCTTTGGTACAGTAAAAATGGTATTTCACTTTCTTCATCTGATTGGAACAAAATCTCCATTCATTTGCAGTGTTTAGAAAACCTGCTTGTCATAATCAATTATTTCCCTTGAAATTTTGTTTGACTTCATCGCCTAAAAAGAATGTAATGAAGTCCTGTAAAATTTAGAACAACTCTTTGGTATAGTAGAGAGCTGACACGTTTCCGCTTTCTTCATCAGTTGAACAAAAAAAAATTATGCATTTTGTTGGGTAGGCAGCATTGTCCATATTGTGGGGTCGCGCAGCAGGATTTTACCGGTAATGCAAAATAAATTACATGCACCAAGAATGTAATGAATTACACCTTCAAATTTTTTAAAAAATCTTTGGTATAGTAAAAATGGCATTTCACTTTCTTCATCTAATTGGAACAAAAAGCTACTCACATTATTTGCAGTGCTAGAAAACACACTGTCCCCTATAAGTTATTTCCTTATAGAAAAGTTTTTGTTTAAATTTTGAAAGGTAGCTAATAAAGGTTTCACCTTACAGGGTGGAACCGAAAATATAAAGTACGTTAAATAGCATTTCACTTTCTTCATCTACAGTTGGAACAAAAAATGCTTTCCACTTTACCTACATTTTAGTGAGAATTGATTTGGAAGAAACCGCAATTGATACTATCCCGGTTATTTTTTCAAAACCCCATGATTTTCTTTGTTTTGTACACACCAAAGAATGTAATGAAGTCCATCTTACGGAATTTCAAGACAATACTTTGGTACAATAAAAATGGCATTTCACTTTTCATCATATGATTGGAACAAAAGTAACCATTAGCTATGGTGTTGGAAAACACAACATTCCCCTTGTCAATTATTTCACATATGAGGATTTTTTTTGTCCTTACACACCACCAAGAATAGTATGAATTCCACCTTCAAATTTTATAACAAGCTCTTTGGTGCAATAAAATTGACATTTCACTATTCATCAGTTGGAACAAAAATACTTACATTTATTTGTAGTCGTTTGGAAAACACACTATCCATAATCGATTGGCCCTTATGAAAAGTTTTTTATTTTACCTAAAGAGTCACCAATAAGAGATCCTTAAAGGTATCAGAATGACTCTTTAGTGAGTAAAAATATTTAAGTTCTCCATTTGGTTGGAACAAAAGAATGCTCCCTCACTTTATTTGCGGTGTTAGGAAAACCACACTATCCCATATCGATTATTTCCCGCCTTGAGAAAAGTTTTTTCTTTGTTTTACACCAATAATGTAGTAAGTCGCTTCAAATTTTAGAAAATCTTTGAGTAAGAAATTAAAATGGCATTTCACTTTCTTCATCGGTTGGAATTAAAAGTGGACACATTAAATTTGCGGTGTTGGAAAACACATTGTCCCCACAATAGGTTATTTCCCTTATGAAAGTTATTTATTTTTCGAACATATGAAGAAATTGAAAGATAATTTTTACTTTAAGACTTATTATAAATTTTAAAGGTGAATTTTATTGCATTCCTAGAGTATAAATAACAAAAAAAAATTCATTACATTCTTATTATTTTGTAAAATTACAGGTTGGAAAACACTGTGTGTTATGGAACATGCAACCCACGTATTGTAGTAAAACCCTCTACAAGTAACAACCCAATTGGTCAGTCACCCCTTAGGTCAATTTGATTAGTTTTATATATCCCCCACCTACAACTCCTCCCTGAGCTCTCCACCCTTGAGCTTAGAACAAGCATAATCATATCACTCACAGCCCATGCTTTCCAACTTGCCAATTACATTTTTATATGTTTATTTTTTTACATCATATGAAATTAAAATATAAATTTTTACCTAAGTAAAAGCTATGGTAAATTTTTTCACTCTCTCTACCTACCTCTCCCTCTATTCCTTCAGCCTTACCTCTCTCTACCTACCTCTCCATATCTCATGCATTTCCTCTCTCTCTCGTTATCCCTCCCATGCTGCCTTGCTAGTAGACCTCTCCACTCCCCTTATGCCTCTATGCTTCTCTCTTGATCATAAGGTCATAAGGTCATCTGAGCCCGGTTTATCTGACGTTCATTTTGCCGGATCGCCATCGACCCATCAATAAACAGCGCCGCCACGTAAGTGAAATCGTAATCATCATCATTTAAATAATAATAATGCATCATCAGATCATCTTTGCGGTCATCGCGCCATGTTTTGTTAGCATCATCATGTATCCGTATTATCGCCTGCGTGATCTTATAATCAATAATGATTGTCGATCATGCCGCATCTTTTGTAATATGGTGTTTAGCGTAGCGTATCAGTTGCGTCGGTTTCGCCGTCGTCTGAACAATAAATGTCATCCGTCATAACGATCATCAGGTCATAATAATAATAATATCAGGTCATTTCCCGCGCGGTCATCGCTTCTCGCCCATCATCATCATCGCAGGCGCGTTTTCCTCATTCTCTCCACTCCTCCCTCTCCCTTCCACTCTCCATATTTCTCTCTCCACCTTTCCTCTTTTCCTTTGTCATCCTTCATTCTCCATTCCATTCCTTCCAGGCTCTTCCAGTTCATTCCATTCCAACTCCACCTGCTCCATTCCTCCCCTTTTCTTTTGTTGCCTAAATTCTTACTTGACTAAAACTCTTGACTTTATCTGTGCTTCTTTCCATTTCCATTCCTTCCTTGTCCATTCCGTTTCTTCTTCAATTCCATTCCATTCTATTCCATTTCTTATTATTGTTCCATTTCCCATACCTTCCTTCTCCATCTTTAGGCTGTCATTATCCTATCTGTTCCACTTTGGTCCTCCACCCATTTTCAAGTTCTTTTGATTGCATATGTCAATCCGCCAGCACAGCTCCCCCTCCTACTAAGTAAATTTTTGGTCCTTCTATCCCTTCCACCCTAGCACTCCCTATCTCCCTCCTCCCCCCTCTCTCCCTCACACACACACAACCTTTCTCTACCTACCCCTCCCTCTCTCCCTAACCCTCTCTATACCTACCTCACGTACCCTACTTTTCTCTATCTCCCTCCTTCCCTCATTCTTTGAAAACACTTGAAAAGAAGTAGACCAAAGTGAATGAGATAGATAAGCATTGTAACTATTTTGCAACCTTTAGGCCTTCTACCAATTCTCCGTTTTCTTTGGAAACATTCAAATTCTCCATGTACTTCTATTCCACATCTAAAATAAGATTATATGAAGGATTTTTTACTACATCTATCATATCATCCTCCATCTATCTAATATTCATCTATTATTTTATTTCATAACGAAATACTACTTCCTCTTTCTTCAATTTATTCATTATAAGGTCTTTCAACCTTTAGGCCTTATTTACGACTATCACACATTTATTACATAATAGCCTTTAGTTTTTAAAATCATGTTATATTTTTTATTAAACATTTATAGTTTACTTGAAAAAACATAATATATTCATAACTATACTTATTTGTCCCTTTTTTACATATGCATTTCGAATAATAATAGCATTTATGTGTGAGGGAGAGAGGGAGGGAGGTTGTCTCCACCAAAATAATTCTCTCATTGGTCCTCATATATTACCTATCTACATGTGCTCCTTGGATTACCAAATATGAAATATATTTTCAATTTTCTGATTCAATTTATTTTATTTTGTGTCAAAGAAAGATATGAAGATCCCTAATCCAAACTCATGGGATAAACTTATAACTTTAAATGTAAATTTAAAATATTTGAGATATACACCATTCCGTCCATTCCATCTTCATCTTCCATTCCGTCCATTCCATCCATCCATTTCATCCTTCCTGCTGTTCCATTCCTCCATCCTTCCACCACTATCTATCTTCATCTCTTTATTCTTTTCACCACCTCTCTTTCTACCTACCTCCCTCTCTTTCCCTCTCTCTCTCCTCCCTCCCTCTCCATCTACACTCACCCTCTCCCTCTCAACCTATCTTTCCCTCAATCCATTGTACCCCACCTCTCTTTCTACCTACCTCTCTCTCCTTCCCAACTTCCCCCCTTTATAACTTCTCTCTCCCCTTCCCTCTCTACTTTCCCTATCTCCCATTCCCTCTCTACTTTCCCTATCTCCCCTCACTCTCTATACCTAATTCTCCTTATATTCCTTCCACCTTACCTCTCTTTGTACCTACCTCTCCATGTCTCTCTCATTTCCTCTCTCTCCCTTTATCCCTCCCATTCTACCTCGATATACCTCTCCCTCCCCCTATCCTTCTATACTTCTACTCAAAAAAACACTTGAAAAGAAGCAAGCCAAAATGATTGAGATTGATAATGTATTGGTTGAAGATATTCTTCCTACTCTTCAAAGTTTGATGAAGGAACATGTGCACTATTTGTAATGGGAAAATGGCAATACAAAAGTGGATAAATTCAAGAGGATTTGTAGTGATGGATAATAAAATATAAGGAGTGGTAGGGTGGGAGGGATAGAAGGACCAATATACATAAATCAAATATTACACAAGGTTTTTTTGGTGGATGCAATCTTCTTGAAAATCCTTTTCGTGGCCTTTGTTTGGTGGATGTAATTCTCCTCTCCAAATATACAGAATAACTTTGATTTTATTCTTTTCATGTGTTTTGAGAGAAGATTCTTTTTTCATTTCATACGTTCTAGTACATGTTACCTCCAATTTTGCATTTCCATTTACCCATTACACATAGTGCAAATGATCCTTAACTTCTCAAAAGTGTGGATAATCTCTTAAGTCAATAAATTATCTATTATCATTCTTCTAAACCATTTATCACCATCCCCTTTCATCATACCAACCCAAAAACATTATCCTTATCCCTCCTCCATCCTATAATTCCATTTTGGTGCCTATTTTCAACAATTCACCATCACATCTCCCCTCCTACTAAGTCCATTTTGGGTCCTTCTATCCCTCCCAACCTCCCACTTCTTATCTCCCTCCTTCCCTCTTTCTCTCCTCCTTCCTCCACCCCACCACTTTCTTGTTCCATCCTTCCCCTCTCCTCCACTCTCCTCCACCATCTGTCTTTCCAACCTGGTTATAATTTTGATAGTTCAGGTTTTTGACCTATCAAGAAAGATGGATGTCATTTAGAGGAGTAAAGAAGATAAGAAGAAGATTTTATCATCAAAAGAAAAGAAGGTTATTTTTTAAGGTTCCTTTCATTACATTCATACTTTCTAATAAAGAAAAGGTTTTCATTACTATAATAGCATGTTGGAAAACACTAGGTATTATGAAACCTGCAACCCACATACTATTGTAAAACCCTCTACACATAACAACTCAATTGATTATTCACCCCTCAGGTCACTTTCACTTTCTTCAGTTGATTGGAACAAAAAAATGCTCACATTATTTGCAGTGTTGGAAAACACAAGTTGTCCCCTATCAATTTTTTTTTATGAATTTTTGTTTTGTTTTGTACACACCAATAATGTAATGAATTCCACCTTAAAATTTTAGAACTCTTTGGTACAGTAAAAATGGCATTTCACCTTCTTCATATGATTGGAACAAAAAATGCCCATCTTATTTATAGTGTTGGAAAACACACTATCCTCTATCAATTATTTCCTTATGAAAAGTTTTTTTTCCGTATGCACCAAGAATGTAATGAAGTCCACCTTAAAATTTTAGAACAACTCTTTGGTACAATAAAAATAAAATTTCACTTTCTTCATCTAATTAGAACAAAAAAATGCTCACATTATTTGCACTGTTGGAAAACACATTGTCCCATGTCAGTTATTTCCTTATGAATTTTTTTTTGTTTCATACACACCAAGAATGTAATGAATTCCACCTTCAAATTTTAGAACAACTCTTTGGTATAGTAAAAATGGAATTTCACTTTCTTCATATGATTGGAACAAAAAATTGCTCACATTATTTGCAATGTTGGTTCAAATAAACATAAAGATAAAGAAAATAGACAATACCTTTTACTTTAAATAACCTTTCTCCTTAGATAGAGTTAAAATGGAGTGCACCATTGATCTATTTGATAAGGTCTCTCATATTCTTGATTGAATACTACAAATGGAATGTGGATTTCTCTTTAAACCAACACAATCTTGGCATATTTGGATGATTTTTAATAGAAAATGGTAGCACACACCTACTAGAAAATGTGTTGATGATAATGAAGGGTAAATTCTTCTAATTGTAGACTCTTATTGTGAGGAATGATACAATTCAAGGGTCAATGGATCACAATATAAGAGTGATATCAAGAAAGAGGAAATAACCAAGTGTCAGGGGGAGGTTTATTTAAAAGGGTGGCTAATGATATGGATTGGACAAAGAAAGGGGAGATCTTTGTAGGATTTCCAAATGAGCAAATATTTAACTTTTTGACTACTCCAAGGGAGGTGGGAGATTTAAAATTAGGAGAGTGCCTTTCATTACATATGTACTCTCTAAATAAGAAAATATTTTCATTACAACAGTTACAGGTTGGAAAACACTAGGTATTATGAAACCTCCAATCCACATACTATTGTAAAACCCTCTACACATAACAACCCAATTATTTAGTCACCCCTGAGGTTAATTTAATTATTTTTATGTATCCCCCACCTGCCACTCCTCTTCAAGATCTCCACCCTTGAGCTTAGAACAAGTACAATCATATCACTCATAACCCACTGTGTTTTCCATCATGTGACTATTTACAATAGTTCTAGGAATTTGTGAAACTGTATCAAAATAATGGAAGACTAGAATTAACCACTTAGAAAAGGAAATAAAAGATAAGAATTATCATCAAAAGAAAGGAGGTTAATTTTCAAAGTTCCTTTCATTACATTCATACTCTCTAATTAAGAAAAGGTTTTCATTACTATAAATGCATGTTGGAAAACACTGGGTTTTATGATACCTACAACCCACATACTATTGTAAAACCTTCTACACAAATAAAATAAAGAATCAACCAAAAATGGTTTATTTTTTTTAATGTTTGATTTGTAAGGTTTCCATTAAATTCATAGTATTTTCAAAATTTGCATGTTGGCAAACACAGAGTGTTAAGAAGCTTGTCACCCACATACTCTTGTGAAACCCTATACATGAAACAACCCCATTGGTTACTCACCCCTTAGGTGAATTTGGATAGTTTTATGCATCCCCCACTTGCAACTCCTCCCTGTCCTCCCCACCTTGTAGCTTTGAAGTTGCAGAAGGATATAACTGATAAGGGATAGCCTGTTTTTCAACACTAGAAATAATGTGAGCATTTTTGTGTTCCAATCAGATGACAAGTGGAAGGGAAACTTGGCATAAGTTTTTTATTTCTACATAACTATTTTTTAAAATAAAAAATTAAATATCCATGCGCACAAAATACAAAATTACATAGATAGAAGCATTTTTTTTATGAAAAGGAGATTTATTTAAACAAATATTATTTTTTTCTAAAATCCATTGCTATAGAAAGATCCTTATATGAGAAACAAGTTGGGTCAAATTTTAGTGGAAGTGTCAGGATAAACAAATCTCCAGTCAATACATTATCTATCTCATTCACTTTGGTTTTCTCCTTATCAAGTGTTTTAAGAGTAGATTCATTTTTCAGTTCATACATTATCTCTATACCTACATGTCCCACCTTACTTCTCCCTTTCTCTAGGGTATGTGCAGGATCATGATGGGCCAAAAAGTGGCAATATGATGGGTATGTGGCTAACAACTTTGTTTTACCCAAAATTGATGAAATGAAAAGGGTTTTTAAAGGAGATTCTCAGCTTTCCACCAATATAAATTATGTTTTATTTTGAATTTAATAAGTATTTGTTATTCATTTTCTATTTGAATTACAACTAAAGTCCCGATTGATAAGTTGTTTGAAAAACATCTATAGCTTTCAAACGGTATCACATTTTTTGAATCCAAAACATGTGTCACATTCTATGCTTCACATATTATAGGATTAAAAAAAGAAAAAAAAAATTCATGAAGTTTTGACCAAGTTAAGGTGGTCAGACATACAATTTTTTATATCTTTTAAAAGTTGTAATAAAAAAATCATAATTAATTATTTACTTGGAAAAAAATTACCAAAAAAATGCATCACATCTGGACATGAGTCCTCTACTTATATCTAAAATCTTATAAAAAAAATTATCAGTTTATTGTGGTTAGGGTGGTCAGAAAAACACCTACTTATTTTTTCCTTGAAATTTAAGTACTACTGCATTGAAATTTCAAAATTTGACAATATATATATATATATATATAAACAAACCTAGTAGTTTAGAAACTACATTCAATTTGCTACAAATTCTATTCTTACATATTTTTGAAATAATATAGATAACTTATTCAATTTTTTACTTCAAGTTGCCTAACTCTGATTTTTCTAAATTTTTTGCCACTTAAGGGCCTATTTTTTCCATGGTGATACTGCACATACCCCAGTGTGTTTTCCAACACCACAAATAATGCAAGTATTTTTTTGTTCCAATTAGATGAAGAAAGTGAAATGTCATTTTTATTGTACCAAAAAGTTGTTCTAAAATTTGAAGGTGGAATTGATTACATTCTTGGTGTGTATGACAAAAAATTCTTCATAAGGAAATAATTGACAAGGGACAGTGTGTTTTCCAACACTGTAAATAATGTGAGCATTTTTTTGTTCCAATCATATGAAGAAAGTGAAATGCCATTTTTACTATACCAAAGTGTTGTTCTGAAATTTCAAGATGTACTTCATTACATTCTTGGTGTGTACAAAACAAAAATAAATCATAAGGAAATAAATGATAGGGGACAGTGTGTTTTCCAACACTGCAAATAAAGTGAGCATTTTTTTGTTCCAATTAGATGAAGAAAGTGGAATGCTATTTTTAATGTACTTTAGATTTGTTCTTAAATTTGAAGGTGGACTTCATTACATTCTTTCTATGTACGAAACAAAAACTTTTCATAAGGAAATAACTCACAGGGGACAATGTGTTTTCTAGCACTACAAATAATGTGAGTAGTTTTTTGTTCCAATTAGATGAAGAAAGTGAAATGCCATTTTTACTATACCAAAGATTTGTTTTAAAATTTGAAGGTGTACTTCATTACATTCTTGGTGCATACGATACACAAACTTTTCACAAGGAAATAACTCACAAGAGACAATGTGTTTTCCAACACTACAAATAATGTGAGCATTTTTTTGTTCCAATCAGATGAAGAAAGTGAAATGTCATTTTTACTATACCAAAGAGTTGTTCTAAATTTTGAAGGTGGACTTCATTACATTCTTGGTGCATACAAAACAAAAAAAAATCATAAGGAAATAATTGACAAGGGACAGTGTGTTTTCCAACACTGTAAATAATGTGAGAATTTTTTTGTTCCAATCAGATGAAGAAAGTGAAATACCATTTTTACTGTACCAAAGAGTTGTTCTAAAATTTGAGGTGGACTTCATTACATTCTTGGTGTGTACGAAATAAAAAAATTTCATAAGGAAATAACTTATAGGGGATAGTGTGTTTTCCAACACTACAAATAATGTGAGTAGTCAAAAATTTAAATATTTCCTCTTTTGGAAATCCTTCAAAGATCTCCCATTTCTTTGTCCAATCTATATAGTTAGCCACTCTTTCCAATAAGCCTTTTCTAGACACTTGTTTATTTCCTCTTTTCTGATATCTCTCATAAATTGTGATCCCTTGATATTTGAATTACACCATTCCTCACAACAAGAGTCTACAAATAGAAGCCTTTACCCTTAATTATCATCAATACATGTTCTAGTAGCCCGTGTGTGTTGTCATTTTTCTATTAAAAACCATCCAACTATACCAAGATTATGTTGGTTTAAAGAGAAGTCTACATTCCATTAGTGGTATTCAATCAATCATCTTAGAGACCATATCAAATAGAGCAAGGGTGCACTCCATTTTAACTCTATCTAAGGAGCAAGGTTATTTAAAGTAAAAGGTATTGTCTATTTTCTTTATCTTTATGTTTATTGCCTTATTTCATTGTCTTGTCTTTAGAATAGAAAAATGAATGAATATATTTTTATGGTAGTGATCCCTAAAAGAAAATAAAATACCTTTGGTTCCTTATGAATTTGTATGTAGATCAAAATAATATGGTTGAATAGGTACAAGAATCATTTCCATCAGAAATAAGATTTTGGATTTAAGATTATTATTTAGTTAATGGGATGGAAGGTATGTAATGTTTAGGATGGAAATATGCATGGATAATGAAAGGACTATGATGGATGAAAGGAATTCTTAGATTAATACATTTATATTAGTCTGGAAATGAACCCTGATTGTGATTAATACAATGATGATAGATGTTAGGTTTGGGGCTTAGGGTTTATGGTTTAAGGTTTAATATCATCATCACATTTAGGAGGTAGGTGAGAGTTAGGAGAAAGGAGGGGTAGGTGGACATAGGTTTTGTGTGTGTGGGGGAGGGGATATAGGGAGATGGGGTGGTTAAGATGGAGGATAGAAAAGGAATCAAAATGGACAAATAGGAGGGGAGATGTGTTGGTGGATTGTGGGACATAGGGACCCAAAATGGGTTAATGGGACATAGGGAGCCAAAAACGAAAAAGTAGACAAAGTGAATAGGATAGATAATGTATTGGTTGGGAAGAGGTTATCCTTGCTCTTGAGAAGTTGAGGAAGGTGTGTGTGTAGTATATGCAATGGGAAAATGCGATTACAAAATGGAGCAACATGTACTAGATACATGGAATGAAAAAAAGGGAATCACAAAGTGTGGGGAGAAAATGAAAGTGAATAGAGATAGATAATGTATTATTAAAGATTGCTTGAGAAGTTGAGGAAGGAGTGTGTGCGGTATATACAATGGGAAAATGGAAATCTGAAGTGGATAAAGTCAAAGAGGTTTTGTATTATATGAATTTTACCAAGAAGCAAAGAGAGGTAGGAGATGATGCTATAAGTGGGTTGAACAACTAAAGTCAAAGATTCTTGAAGTTAAGAATTCCATGGAACAAATACAATTGGAAATAGATGATAAGGAAAACAAAAAAATAGATCTAAGTGCAAAAAAAGAGAATCAATTAGGTGGAGACATGAAAGTCTTATCTGAAACAGGTGGACAAGTTTGTAAAGAACCTATAAATCAAGCTTGATGTCCTCTTGTGTTTTTGTTCCCTTTGTGCTTTAAGTCACATGGTGAGAGGAAACAAGTAGTCTCTTGCAAGACTAGGATGGGATAGTGATTCTTGTTATCATTTAACCTCCTAGTTTGGATGTTGTTTATACATCATTTAGGATGTGTGAGTGTGTTTGAGTTGGTTTTGTGGGATGGAAAAATGATTGGGATTCACTGGACTAGGAAATTATGTTAAATTTTCATCTACTACTTGTTCACTCACAAGAGATAAGATGAATAGTTTAGCACCTTCTCACCATGGTCAAAGGAAACTCTATACTCTCATACATTCATTACATTAAGATCATCATGTGACAATGTGTAATTTTTCTACACATGTAATTATGCTTATATTGATGTTACACTCTATCAATGTCATTTTATTGCTTCATGTCATCTCTACTATGTAGGTGTGAAATGTGAAACACAATGCACAATTGTATCACAAAAAAAATATTTGTTAGCTCTTGAGCCATTAATGTCTTGGGTGAAAACTTGGGGAATTCTAATATAATAACATAAGATCTCAAATACATATGATAACTAGTAAATGCAAAATCATAACAAAAATGCACTAGTAACAAAATCACAACCTGATTAAACAATATAGAACAAGCTTATTAAGATCAATAAACAGAGATTAATTACACAAGGATGGTTGTGCACCATAATGTTTGATCATTTTTCCCTAGTGAAAAAACATTTACTACCAAAATTCAATAGAAAATAGGGTATTAAACTGTAATCTTTGATAGTAATAGAAAAATTAAAGTTCATGTAGACTCTTATGACATAGAGTCTTCAAACAATAAAGCTCATAGACATAAGTAATAGAAATTATGTGAAAGAATATAAGATTAGACGCATGGGTCCAAATAATTTTCATAGTATATACCTAAAAACCTACCATGAATAGAATGACCACAAAAGAACATGATATGAGAACCAATTAAAGAGTCCAAAAACCAATCTATAGGTCAAGAATGTGTTGCAAAAATGAACCATACCCAAACAAGAAAATCAAACCCTACTACTTCACAACTAAAATTTTCCCACAGCTCTTATATCCAAACTAAATTGATTACACATTTAATTTATCGTCATTAAATATCTAAAAATTTCATTAATATGTGAAAAAAATTTCCTATACAATAACATAATTTTGTAAATAGGCAGAGGAATTCTTGGTAACAATACATTCAACTCTTTCTATAATTCTCTAGAACAAAATATCCAATAACTTCTATATATTTCAGATAAACTGACCAATATTGTTTGGGTGGAGTCAATTAGTATATCATGCTACTGTAAAGTAGCTCCAGGCTACCATTTCTTTCATAAACTTATAGACAGGCATAGTATCAAAGATAAGCTACCCTTGTGTAAGTCTCACGCAAATCCTCAAGAGTCCTCAACAAATAAGAGTATAATCTGTGAGCTAGAAGAAAAATCTGCTTGAGAATTAATGGTATATTTCTGGTAGAGGAAGGTATGTATGCCATTAAGAAAAACACCACATCTAGCACACCAAACATCTTCGATTTTGTCTTCAAATCATTCACCTATATATTACTGCACTTATGATGTCTGGTGAAGGATTTGAAGATATAATCGAAGATGTTGAGTATACACTATTTCATGGTGGGAGCAGATTTATGGGCGTGGAGGGTGATGGTGGACAATTGGTAGACTGGTCTTGGTCTTGTTTTGCAGGGGAAGATGGAGAAGTGGAAGTGGGTGATTTGCTGACAATGTGTGATCTACCTTTAGATTGCAATAGCAGTGCTTTACAAATATTGAGGAAGGAAATAGAATGGAGAATGGAAGAAATCCATGGTAAGAAAAAGTTCCAGATTGTGTATGCAGAGGCAGAGGATTTACTAGACAAGAGTGAAGAACATATCCACCAAACTCTCTTCAAGCTTTTACCCACCTGCACTTGCGCTTGCATGGTGACCGACAATAGAACAAGGCAACTATTTACATTTGCTCTGTATAGTCTACTCAAACCTAAGTCGAGGTATGCAATCCAGTCTTTACATACATGCATTTTTCGATTAAGAGTTCGAATGCAGAGAGACCGCAAATGGGTGGAATTTCAAAGTGAATGTTTTCCAAATGATTACAAAGAGACACTGAGAGATCAGGGAGGTGGGTTCGAGAGACTCTTCTCCACTTTAGATTTAATCTATAAATACATGCTAAGAGGGAATTTGGGATGCACTATTGTAGAGCTGCGAATGACGATGGAGGGATGGAAAATGTGTTCGTGGAGGCACTCGCTGTCGAAGACTTTAGGTAGTATAGCCTCCGCATTCTCCCGTGGCTAGAAAATATACCTCGTCAAGACTATTTTTCCATCCATTTTTAAAATAGGAGAAGCGAAAAAATGCAAAAAGAGATCATTAAGGCGCTGTCAGTTCTCTTGTTATTTCCCCTTCTATTCTGGTGGGTCCCTGATCATCATGTTATGTATGTTTTCATGTATTTTTATGTATGGTGTTATGCGTTTTTGTATGTATATAGGTGTGTTTTGTCGGGAGATTAGCCACAATTATGATAGATGAGGGTAGAATAATAATTATAATTGGTCTGTGCTTATATATCATAAAAGATGGAAAAATAAATGTATGTATAGAAGTTGTGAAGATAAATAATGTTGATTGTATGAACTTTAAGAAATATAATTTATATTTTAGTATTAAAATAAAATTCAATTGTAAAAATAATAATGCAATTCAAAATGGAATTGTATAGAAAAGAGGAATACAACATTACATAGAACGATTCTGATAGAAAAGTAGCAACAAAATAATATACAAATATCTTACAAAATAAAGATAATTTTGCACAACATATAGCATAGAACTATTTGCAACAACAACCTTACGTAGAAAAAAGACTTTTATCTTGATGTATATACAACAACAAATATGAAGTACAGTGAGAACAACCCTTATATTTTGAATTTGAATAAACATTGTAGCTGTCTATAATGCCTCGTCTTAATAACTTAAGAATGTTGCAATTGTGTATAAAGGTGTAATAATTTTTTTTTAAAAGTATAATTATTTAGTTAATTAGTTGCATACATTCATTAAGCTATGCGACGTTACACTACTTTGAGTTTCCATAGATGACTTAAGTATTTCGCATTGCTCATATAATTAATTAACACATACATTAAAGATATAAATTGCATAACATTTGAAACATCAATCAAGATAACATAAAGCACAAATTTATTTCATACATTGATTTTGATAAAATATAAAATACTCATCCATCTCGATGAGGTAGTTCAATAATGTTTACATTTTACAAGTGTTCACCTCATATACAATTGAGGGATATTTTCAAATATAAAATTTACAATATACAATGATGAAATACACATAAGTTTCCAAGTGCGAGCTCTCCATTCATGAATCTTTCGATGCCATGGTCAAACTGGGGACCCAACAGAGTAAGGTGCACATTCCACCCAACCATGTGGTACCCGTAGGTCCACCCCCCATGCTAGGAGATAGTAATATGGTTACCTAGACATAATCTACTAACCCTAGACACTAGTACATAACAGACTAATGGTTACATTGCTTCCAGATTTAGACAATCGAATGTATTACATACATAAGGTTAACTGTTACTTTAGGTGGAGTGTCATCACAACATTGCAAAGGTTACCATGGTGTTCCTTCCTAGGTTCCGGCCCCCAATCCTTGGGTTACCCTGGTAACCTCTTACGAAACCCGGCCCCAATGCAAATCATTATGGAATCAAATGTCTTTTGAAGAAACAAGACACCAATTTTCCATTCCGGGCCTTCTCATCTTATACTCAAGACTGAAGTAGCTCAAGAGTCATAAGTGAGGCATAATCATCTTGTTAAGAGTTTTATATCTAACTACTATGTTCTTTAGTTTTCACTGACTTACTAACTCTTTGTAAGTTACACTGACACCACTTTGTGTGTCGGCCCTTACAAAAAGCCACTCCCCTAAACATAACGAAGGAATCTATGTTCTCTGACTAAGGTTTACAAGGTGTACATAAAACCAATTCAAAATAAAAGACCAACCGTGATATAACGAACATCAAATCATTGTTCATAAAACAGGTGTCAGACCACCATACAAAACCATGTACACATCCTTAGTAACACAAGAACTCTACTTAAATAATCACATTCCCCATGTTTTCAAAATTTAACTGGAAGACTTGTACAACTAAGACTTTCCCAATTTGCCCAAATCACAACAAAACAAGATTTAAAGCAAAATAAAAATCAATAGAAACCTACTATTTGGATATACTAAATCCTCTCAAGCAATAATTTAAAATACCAGAATTATTCATCTAAGGTTTAATTCACCTTCCATGCAATACGAAAATCAAATCTACAATTAACCCAATTTCATAACCATATATTATAATGAAAATTATATAACTCCATAATAACAATCTATTCTTAGAACAAATATCTAAATCATATTAATTAATTATTAAAATATCTAAATCTAGATATTTAATAAATTAATTCTTTTAATCATCCCATTTAACATAATAATATTTTAATTTATTATATATATATACACATATACATATACATAAATATAATATATGAAACATTTATTAATTTCGAAATTCACATGATATATATATAAATCGAATTTAATAATAATATATAAAATTCACATTATATATAAAAGTCGAATTTAATAAATGAAAAATAAAAATTTGCATCTAAACTTTTGTTAATTTACATACAATTAAAGGTAAGGCTCCCGCGGCCTCCCTGTGGGAGGACGTAGCCTTGCCAGGGCTGCGCCCACCACAATAATATATGGGGAGGGTTTCGGCCCTCCCCTATGTATTTAAATTATTTTTTTAAAAATCTATTTCATAATTCTGGTACAAACGAAAATAAAATAACGAATTTATATTATATCATTTTAAATAAAACTTTGACAAATTTCCCCTGCAGATTTAATTCCGTACGGCAAATTCACAATTAAATTTTCATATGTTTAATTAAAACAAGCTTCTTTCACAATTCAATTTATCAACATAATATATATATATACATATATATATATGTTATATATCTATATATATAAACATATATATTTATTTAAACAATTCTTGAGGGTTTTCTGGAAAATTTCAGAGGGTTTTTAGAAAACTCTACAGAAGTTCAACAGATTTTTTAAAAGGGAAATAGGGAATTTATAAAAAAAAAATTCATCAGGGATTTCAAAGGAGAATACGCACAATTTTTCCATTTAAAACCTAATTTACCCAGAGGTTTAATTTTCTCTTTCAACAAATATTTTCCCAACAAATTTTAAATACTTCCTATAGAGAGAATTCTACAGAAGCTTTTTGAAGCCATCAAAATTTCACACAACAAAATATAATTTCTTTTCATAGACATTTCATTTAAACACAACAAAATAAAAATTACAAGTAGAATACCTGTGTTCCCTTGCTTCTAAAAACTAACTGGTGATGAGAATCCTCTGTTGCCTCTGTTGCCTGTAGCTTCCAAATCCTTCCCAAGAACCAAATCCCAAATAGCAACCTGAGCTTCCACAAATTTGCAACAAAATACCCAAAAAAAACATATACAAATTTTTTTTTCAACAGAGCACAAAATAATTTCCTGTGAATGAAAAAGAATCCTCTCTGTGATTTTCCAGATCCAATATTACCTCCGTAAACAAATTTCCTCAACCATAATCATTTAATACACTGGAACACATGTCGAGAAGTGGTTGCAAAATATCTTCTCCACCACTTCTCAGCAATCTTGCCTATTTCAAATTGCATGCAAATTAATTAATTTAATTTAAATATACAATTTCCATAATTTATTTAATTTTCAAATATTAAATCTATTCACACACACAATTTTTAAAATAATTTAATTTAATTAATTAATTAATTT
>VDFB02138934.1:0-17692 GCA_007258455.2 Sequoia sempervirens
TCATCTACCAAATGAGTTGCCCATTTTCGATCTCTGCAGAGAATCGAGCACCGGCCCTCCACGAGGAGGGGTCCCTTGTGTCTCACTGAATCCTTAAGTTCATGTCCCTAGTGACTAGGACGATGTAGGCATCCGTGGAGCCGATCAAACATAGTGAAATGTGCACTATCCAAGATCTAGAACTGCATGTTGATAGGCGATCATTCAGCAGTTCGCCTCCCTCATGTACTCAACACTCTCGGCAACCTATTGTCAAGCGGTATTCTACTCATACCTATACCTATCCCGATCTCTGGTAATGACCCTCCTCTCCCGAGTCAAGGCATCTAGTGTTAATCTCAACTGATCTCTCTCTGTTGCCACTCGTGACATCTACTCTATCGCCCTATCTGTCTCAATCTTCATCTGAGACTCCATCCTCTGTAACTGTGCCTACAATCTCCCCACCTCTAACTTTGTACCATCCCCACCACCCTGCACTACTTGTGATTGACTCTGAACTGCATCTCTCTCTGCGATCTCTACTCGAGCCACTGCTGCATCCCTCTCTCCTTGAAGGGTCTGTATCTATCTTTGTAAGGTACCCATCTCCTCTTGCATCACCTATATCTACATTTGTCCTCTATCTCTCTCACCCCGCAAACCCTGCACCTCTGCATGCAATGTGTCTCTCTCTCTATACAAGCTCTAACCAGGCCTCTACTGCCTCTATCCTCGCCCTCACCTCCCCTAGAGCTATCTCTGTAGTAGCCACCCTATCTTGGAGCTCTGTCCTCTCCCCCAAAAATCCTACCATTTGTACCCTCAACATCTCCATCTCTCTCTCAACCTGCTACTAACACTCTACTGAGACCTGCTCTGCTGCCCCTCCGGACTCTGGTTGTCCTCACGCATGTGTTATGGTCATCGTTGCCTCTAATCTATCCTAGTCCCAAGTGACCCTAGCTAGCTCACCCCGTACTCCCTCCATCCCTACTCGTAGCTCATCTCTCTCCCTCTCTGCATCACATACCTCTGCCATCAACTGATCCACAATGAAACCATAATCCCTCTGTCCTATTGTCTCCACTCTATGCACCTCGGCCTCTGCAATCCTCAGCCACTACTCTATCATACATAGCCTCGCTTGGGCCCCCCTCAATAAAACAATAGGATCCTCAACTGGTGCAGTTGGTATTACTACTAACAGCTCCACCACATGCACATCAACATCCATCGCATCCATCCCTGTCTCATCATAACCCTACTCGACCTTGCTCGTCACTCAAATCCTCCTCGGTTGTCCCCTCCTCCCCACCCTCATCTACCTCCTCGGCTGTCCTACAACTCTTGCCTCCCCCTCGGGCTCCTCTCCCTCCTCACTCATCCCTATCTCTAGCACATGGGGCTCCTACTCTGCTCTAATCTATGTCTGGGTGCCTCTTCGCCGTCTCCTCCCCATCACCCTCCCTAACTTTCCTACGGCCTCCATCTCATCCTGTGCCCCATCCTGTTGTCTTGCCGCCCTCACCTCCTCCTACTCGACCGTGCTCCTCACCAAAACTCTCCTCAATTTTACTCTGCGCCCTATGCCTGTCTACTAACCTATAGCTCTCGCCTCTCCCTCTACCACATCCAACATCTCAACCTCTGATCCCCCCATCCCTCTGTCATGCCGTATTTTTCTCTAGCCCTCTCCCATCACCCAAAAATCCTGCATCCAACCCCTCCTCCGCCTCCATCCTCGCTCTCAGCCCCCTCTGTCATCTCCTCCTCCTCCTTGGCTGCCCTCTGGCGCCAACCACATCCTGTCTTGTAGCCCCTGCATCCTCTTGCTATCCCTTAACTCCAACTACCACCTATCCTCTCCACTCCTATACCCTCCTCATTGTGCTTGCTCTAGCCAATCGTTGCCCATCATCTGATCCAAACTCTAGAGCCCCCACGATGTGCTGCACCGGCGTAATCCTATCCCACTAGTGGTTGCGCAACCACCTAGCATACCGCACTGTCACCCCTGCGTCCACCACCCCAAATACTCTCCCCGAGTAGGGCTCTAGCTCCATTTCCTCCCAAGCTGCTCTGGCAGTTCTCAGTAAAATGTGGGCTCCCCATGGCCACTTTTGGCTGATCCGACGAAACATGTCGGGACCTGCTAGGATATCTTGGGTAAGCCCAAACTGTCTCCTCACTCTGTTTGGTTGATGTGCCTCCACTATGCGAGGCTCCCTCCCAATCAAATAGCATATGCTCATGAAGTAGTCTCAATGCCTTGTCTCCTCATCTCTCCATCCCATAAATCACCAGTACATGTATGGGCGCCATACTATATCCTCCTCCCATAAGTCATCAAAGACTCTCCTCCACTCATCCATATCCCCCTGCATCTCATACTGCAATTAACCCAACCCTGCTCCTGCCCGCACCACCAGGCTAACGGCATTGTCTCCTCCGCCTATCCCTCCCTCACCACTACTGGCCTGATAATACTAATATGCTGCCATGCCCATACCTGTAATAATGTCACATGTGTCGCACTCACTGCCTCCTGGTAGTAGATGATGTGCATATCTTTGTACAGATGAGCTAATATGCATGTGCTCTATGAGAACTTCCCCTCTCGTCCCTCGACTATATGTTGAATCACCTCCATAATTCGCAAACTTCAAAAACACCTACTTTGGTTTGGTAGCAGTATCCCACTAATCAATCCAAACAGATACAGTGCTAGCATTGGCACCCAAGTGACAAACAATGGTCCACATCTAGCTGCCCCTTTGCACCAGCAAATCATCTCGTCCAAATAGCACAAATATTGTGTGATCTAACTCCACTTCCCTCGACACCACTTCACTCACTAGCCACCCTGCTATAGGAAGCCTCAGAATATGCCACACATCCTCTAATGTAAGTGTCATCTCCTTCATTGTAAGATGGAAGGTCGATGTCGCAAAACTCCATCGCTCTATGAGGGTCGTCAACATCGCTTGATGAGCCCTCACTATCGACAAGTCCAAGAAATGTCGTAATCCTTCCTGCTCCAAGGCATAGTGTTCTACTCCTGTCATGGCCACTCTAGTTGCTGCTAACACCTTTGAGTGCCTCTCATGCATCCGCACTGAATCGAAACTCTGCATCCACATCACTTCAAATGTTAGTCCATTCATCTTTCTTCTCTCCTAACCCCAGGAAAACATATTGCTATTTTTTCTTTCTCTTTCTATCCTCTTCCATTTTTTTCCTCTTTGCCTAAGTTCCCCCTTATTTTGGGTGCACTTTCCCTTCCCCGGGCGGACCTACCCTTGTTTGGGGCAGACTTGCCTTTGGTCGGGGCGGACCGCCCTTGACTTTGGGGCAGACCCGCCCCGGGTCGGGGTGGACTCGCCCCCGGCTTGGGGCAGACCCACCCTTAGCCGGGGCGGACCCACCCCTGGCCTGGGGTCGTCATGCCTCGGACTGGGCCAAACTCGCCCCAAGCCGAGGCAGCCAAGCCCTGAGTTGGGGCAGACCCATCCCAAGCCAGGGAAGACCTGCCCCCGGTCGAGGCGACCTCACTCCAACTAGCCGCCGGTTTTCCCCCCTTTTTCCCCCCATTTTTTAACCAAAAATTACATTTTCACTTCCTAACCATTATTCTACCTTGTCTCACCCACAAAACCCACATTTTCCAAGTTGCATAAAATTTACAAAAAACATTAAAAATGCATAAAAAATCATAAAGGGTTTTGTTCCTAACCTAGCGTGGGACTATGTTCTCATGGTAGAACCTTCGCACCTTGTGCGCTCGGTGGATGATGTCTGAGTCATAGTCCTCCAACATCGTCGCTCCTTGTCTTCTTCTTCTCCTCTCCTCTTCTCTCAACTACTATAGTGCAAATGAGGTGAGGTAATTTCTAAAATTACCTTATATTACTTTTCCCCCTTTTTTCTTAGCCTTTTTAAAATAATGGGTATTTTTAACCTTTTATTTAACCTTTTTTATCCACCAACTAATTGCCTAACTTTTCGAGGTCGCCATTCGCAAACCGTATGTCTATTTGACTCCATTCAAAAGACAAACCTACTCGAATTTTTGAGCTCTTTCCAACCGTGCCCTCCATTTTCTCCTATCAAGAGGTTTCTCGAGGCCCAGGCTATTTCTTCCCCCATCACCCTCTCGAGGGGGCATACCCTACCATTTTTCTCCATTTCCTCTGTCATGGTCATTCCCTCGCAAGATTGGGGCATCTTCATTCATTCCCACTCCATTTGGGTAGCTCACGCATCTCTCCCCATGTTGGGGCATCATTTTCTAGTCACTTCCTCTATAGAGTCATATGCATTTTCTTTTCTTCGAAACATTTTTATTCTAACAATATTTCGAAGAAGGGAAAAATGTAGACATCTAAATTTGACCACTTCCATATGGTCAAATTTGTCTACTCTATTCATCTCTTTCATCAATATTAATTGAATAATTGATTTAACTAATATTTCACTTTTTGCCTAAGATTCCTAAAGTTTTTAATTGAAAAATTAAATACTTTACCTTATCCCCTTTGCTTCTCTAAATTAAATAAATGTATCAATTTATTTAATTTAGTCATTAGGTCTTTTTAAACCATTTTTTAATTTCTTCTTTCTCTCTCTCCTTGTCACATCCTCCATAATCCTCCCTTAATCTGGATTAATGTAATTAATTCATGATTATGGTGTGCACACCCTTAATCTGGGATTAATGTAATTAATTCATGATTATGGTGTGCACACCCTTAATCTGGGATTAATGTCACATCCTTCGAGTCAAACCACAATAGTGGTTTACAAATTTTATGAGGAAGGAAATTTGATTTTTCTTCCTTTCCCCAAACTCAATGGGTTTAGTCGAACTCTATGGTTCGGCCAAACCACCTTTTATGTTTGACCGAACATATGTGTTCGGTCGAACCATTCATTCGACCAAACCCTAAAACACAAAAAAATATATATATATATTTTAAGGGGTTTGATCAAACATGGGTTCGACGGAACCCCCTCAAATAAGGCATAAAAAAAAATTGAACTTGACACTATCATTTTGTGCCTTTTGCTGCTTTCCCTATGCTCTGTGCATGCGGCGAATGGTGAACATGAACAACAAACGATGAACGGAAAACTCAACTTTATCTCTCCATAGTTCATCAACCCGACTTGCATATCTCACCAGGTTTGTCAAATTCAAATTTCATAGACTTCAAAATGCGTTTGTTTGTTAAATTTCTAAACCCTAAATGTGAAATTTTTCAAATTTGTTGATTTGAAACTGCATTTGTTTGAAAGTTTCTAAAGCCTTTTCAACATACACTATTTCTATGATACTCCGTCAAAAACACTATTTGAATTTGTAGTGTTGCAATTGTTGGACATACATTTCTACTCTGTCAAAAAATTAACATGCCCTGCCTATGCTTCCACATTTTGCATACATTTCTACCAAAGCCTCTAATTTTATTTGAGGGCATTATATCAAAAGTTCGGGTTGGGATTATATTAAATAGATGTTTCCATTGTATGCACCCTATATCAAAGCAGTTCATTAACAAATTTATTTGAGGCATTATATCAAAAGCAGTTCATGAAGCAATTTATGGCCAGTATGATAGAAATAGTGTTTCCAGTATAATAATACACCCTATATCAAAACAATTCATTAACAAATTTATTTGAGGCAGTATATCAAGCGAGTTCATGGTAATTTTTGATGGAATTATGATAGAAATAGTGTTTCCATTATGCACCCTATATATCAAAGCGGTTCATTAACAAATTTATTTGAGGCATTATATCAAAAACACTATTTCTATCATGCTCCATCAAAAACACTATTGGAAATTTATTGGAGGCATTATATCAAATAGTTCATTAACAAATTTATTTGAGACATTATATCAAACAATTCATGATATAAAGTTTAGGGTGCATACAATGGAAACTTGGATAAAATTCTTCATATTTTGCCTTTGAGTCTTATGACATTACTCCAAAAATGGTTGGTGAACTAAATGTATGAATTGAAGAATAAATTTAGAGGAAAGAAACTAGATTGTTTGAATGAAATGTATAATAAAATAGTTCTATTAGGATTAGAAGGAATGAAGGTATTATTAAATTTTCTATTTTACAACTCAAAAGAGAATAAAGAAAAGGGTGTGCCTTGTTTGTTGTTAATTTTTGTTTACTAAAAGTGAATGAGAACCATTCAAATGAAAATAAACCTCCATTACAAAAGTCTTAGGATGTCTAAATCCTAGAATGAACTCCTCATGTTTCCTCCTAAATGGGTGTTTTATTTTTTAATAGAGTTCATGCATGAATTAGCCCCTATACCTAGAGATCCCTATCAAACAAACACTTCATATTTGCATGAATTAAAGGATTGAACCTAAATGACATTTTAAAGAAAGGATTTATATGTTCTAGTGTCTTGTCATGGGATGCTCCAACTATTTTTATGAAAAATAAAGATAAGAAACTTTTCCAAGTTGTTTTGATTATGTACATGTTCAATAAATAAACAATTAACATTAATATCCACCACCTAAAATAGATGACTTATTTTACTAATTGAGAGGGGTGGCCATATTTTAAAAAACAGGTCTAATATTCAATTACAATTAGCAAAGAATAAAGGAGGAATACATTCATAAAACTACATTTAGAACTAGGTATAGGACATCAAAATTATATGTTTGAGGCAATGCATATAAGACACCCATATACAATATAGTACAAAAGAAAGAGAAAAAATGTAAAGAATGTGTTCTTGTAATCTATACTTGAGAGCATTAAAATTTTGAAATTAAACATAAAGAATAATAGGATTTATAAATTAAATACATGAGGCTATTATATAATATCAAAAAAAACTATTTTAAAGTTTAAACTATTTATATTTTAATTGTAGGGTAAATACTTTTGGTTGAATTTATGAATTAGAAATAGAAAGTTTGAAAGGGCCTCACCCTTTTACAAAGACCAATAAAGAGACAAAAAATGATCAATCATATTGGCATGGAACAACAAGAAGAAAAATATAGTTGTAAGTTAGAAAAATAGCATCCAATTAGAAATACTCCACCAATAGTGGCAATGTATCTAATAAAGAGGGTCGTTTTCCCAAAAACATTAGTAGATCTATCATTTCACAACTTGAATCCAAAATTCTTCAAGGAACTATATCTTATTGTGAACCTTATCATTTTCCATGAATTTAAACCTAGTTCAGGTTTGTAATGGAGTTTCCATCTTTAGTTTCCAAACTTGAGACCAAAGGGAATAAAGGGTTCCTATAATCTTCTAAACTTGAACCTTCTTCATATTTTTAAGTTATTAGAAGAAATGCCAAGAGGTGAATGTTGCAATTCAAGAGAATAGTAGAGGCAATGAACTCCAACTAATCCATTTGTAACATGATTCTTGTCTCTACCAATCTCCTCTAAATTTCTCTTGACAAGACCTTCTAAATTAGTCATGTCTACAAGAGGACCAACCACCCCTCGATTATGCTCAAAGGGAGTCTCAACCAAATCCTAAGGTAAACAAGGCTCCATCTCATCCTTATGCATTTTTTTCATCCTTGCCTTCCTCTAAAATTCCTAAACCTATAAAATGCATAGCTATCTACACATGACAACATGGTGAAAACACAAGAAAATCCTATAGCATGACATGTTGAACCCAAATAACCAAATTCAAAAATAATTTAATCTATAAGTATAAATAATTTGATGGTAGAAATTTTATACATATAAAAATATGATAAATGTGTGATTATTTTTCTTTCCACTCTATAAATTTTTGATGTGCTTGGCTATATAGTTGAGATGATTCACTCATAATGTAATGATAAAAATTTAGTATGTATGAAAGAAATATTTTCGAGACATCAAACTACCATTCTACATAACTCTCACATGGAAATAAGAATATTATTTTATTTTAACTAAAGAAATTGTGTGTACTCTATCTTTAAAATTACTAATTAATTTTGAATTATATACTTATAATTTAAAATAAGAGCATCTGCCTTAACACATGGAATAGATAGGTTAATTTTAATGGAAATAAAATGGGTATATGCGGGGATCATGATGGGCCAAAAGTGGCAATATGATGGGTATGTGGCTACTTATGAAATTTTACCCAAAATTGATGAAGCAGGGTTTTAAAGGAGATTCTCAGCTTTCCACCAATATAAATTATGCTTTACTTTGAATTTAAAGTAATTATTATTCATTTTCTATTCAAATTCTGACTAAAGTCTGATTGATAGGCTGATTGAAGAAAAAAAATATATAGCTTTCAAAAGCGGTATCACATTTTGAATCAAAACATGCATCACATTCTATACTTCACATACTATAGGATTAAAAAAAAAAATTGAATTTCATGAAGTTTTGACCAAGTAAAGGTGGTTAGACATACAAGATTTTATATTTTTTAAAAGTTACAAAATTAATTAATTAATTAATTAAAAAATTCATAATTAATAATTTACTTGGAAAAAAATTATAAAAAAATATGCATCACATCGGGACATGGGTCTCTACTTATATCTAAAATATTATAAAAAATATTATCATTTTATTGTGGTTAGAATTGAAGTTAGACATACACCTACTTATTTTTTTCCACACGAAATTTAAGAATTACTCTGCATTGAAATTTCAGTTTCACCAAATAGATTTCTTTTTTTTTTTTAAACAAACCTAGTAGTTTATAACATTCAGTTTTCTATAGATTCTATTCTTACATATTTTTTGAAATAATATACACATAAATTGTTATTCAAATTTTTTTACGTCCAAAGAGTTGCTAACTTTCACGATTTTTTTTTTAATCATTAATGTGTCATGAACTGTGAGAGACCATCAGATCATTATTCAATAATTAACACATTAGAAATTAATACTTGGCTCATATTGTATACCCACCTCCAAATGAAGATGCTTGGAGATGGATTGCATTTAGATGGAGAAGGATTTCAAAGGCTCATGGTACTTGTGGACACCTCAAGGCATGATACTTATAACACATGAACTTTATTTATTAGAATTTGGTATTAGGTTGTTGGCTTCTAGTATGAATGTTATCTATAAGGTTGGAATTCTTAATTTTGAGACTCTCAATCTTCCATTGTTGGTTTCTAGTGTGATTATACAATATGCTTGCCAAACTGTATTAATTTCTATTGTTAATTATTCAAAGAAGGTTTTGTTTCATAAGAAGAGACCTATGTTGACATATTCCAAGGCATGTTATTATCCACAATGCATGACACTTCTTCACATCTCTACCAAGTTCTAAACATATACAGATTTTCCATTTCTATGGAGGAGATTGATGATTTAAAAAGAAAATATCATGCCATTTCTTTCTTGAGAAGTCATGTTTGCATTCATGATTTGCAACTTCCATCTTCATCCAGAAAGAAATTATGTTATCGTTATGTGCCTGATATTAACAAATCAAAACCTTCATTTGAGCATGATCGCCAACACAAAGGTAAACGAGTGGAAACAAAAGAAAGCTCGGTTAATGGCTTTCAGCATGTTGGTGGAAAATCTGCATCTTTTTGAAAGTGGCTTCCTAGCTTATCAGTCTTATGTTTAGTAAGGTTTTGTAATCTCCACTATGTTATGTATTTGGATCACGGGTATATCTAGTATGATGTCTTCTTTTGGGTATTTTGGCTGCATAAGAGAATCTACATATGTACTGATGTATTCAACCAATGTGCTTTTGTAACGTTGTAATCAGACAATTGGTCATTTGTACTAGGACCTCACTAGTCTTTTTGATATTTTGTAAAATTTGGTACTCGGACTACAAATGGGGGTTTTCTTGCTGGTTCTTTCCCGCCAGTATGTCCGCCTGAACCAGCTATATGTAAAATATTATAGATAAATAAAATTATAAGTGGTCTGCCACTTTTTCTTAAAAAAAAAAGTTCTTGTAAATGTCCACATCTTTTTCCTTGAGACAGTTGCTATTTCTTAAAATATTTCTTATGATTTTTCATAATGTTGGTCAATACTTTACTATAAATATTCTATAGTCATGCTCTTAAATGTCATAAGAATATGTCATAAGAGGGTTTCATCTTATAAAGCTATAATTATATTATATGATCTTAGAACATCTTAGACACCTCCCTTGAAGTATTCAACAAATGACAAATAACTACCAACACAAAGTGAGATGCCTCATTTCCTAATATGAGGAAAAAATAATAAATCAAAATATTAGGATGCAAGGTTGACCCACCTTTCCCAATACTTGGCTAAGTTTATCATCTATTGAGGTGGATCCCAACAACAATTGTGCTTAGTGCCTACTAATCCAAGGAATACCTATTCATTTTTTCTTTTTTGTATTCCTAATGACTCCTCATCTCAAGTTAAATTGTGGGAATGGATTTTTATGCCCTCCCTATGACTAAATGGCTACAACGAGGTGAATATGATATGGTGGAAAAAACCAAGATACAAGTTGGTTTAGTTCTCATAACCTCTCTTGAAAATAATTGAATTCCTACATCCTAACTAGAAATACCATGAGGGGTTTAGATCCCATTTTAGACAAAAAAATATTCTTATACTCATCACTAGTTCACTTGGACCAACTAAAGGGATGGTGAACTAAGGGAAACTTAGTTGTATTGATAGATTAAAACTTAGTTATTTCTCTTTCCATTGTCCCCTCTCCACAAAACACCCTTATTTAAGTAGATTCATTAAACTATCTCACATATCACCTCCCAATTCTTTAAACTTTTTCAAACTTCTTATTCCTCATACCCTATTAATCTATCCTTCAAGCTCAACACTTCCCACCTCAATCAAATTGATCACCTTCTTCCCTAATATCCCTTTGGTTGATGTTCCTAGACCTCATCAAAATGGTAAGTGGATACAATTGTGGAATGATGCGATTAAATCTATTACACTACCTTACTATGATCTTACAATAAGAATATGGCTAGAAAGAGATCTAGAATGGAAAAAAAATATGGATCCAAATAGAAAAAAAAAAACTTGTTTTGGCTTTAGCACTTACTAATAACTTTTCTACAATGAGTGGTTGCTTCCATTGAAATAAAACTTAGAAGATTTGAAATTAATTGTGGAAGAGGATCTCAATTAAGAGATAGGCTGCATTGGATGAAAGGATATAAGGGATACAAATTATTTTTTAGTTATCTCGAACATATTTACATTCTCGAGAGTGGATAATATCTATCGTTGATCAAGAGAGGTAGTTCCATGGAAAATCTAATGATATTAAATCCATTTTCCTCCAACATTACAAATAATTTTTAATTGATCTAGTTGAAGGAGATCCACGTCAAGATATAGTTGAGGAATTGATTGGCACTTGCATACCCAAAATAATTGGTCTCAAAAAATAGGCACATTTAGATAATTTATTCACCCTTGAGGAGGTTGATATTTCCTTGAAGGATTTAAATACTCAAAAAGTCTTGGAATAGATGGTTTAGCTACACAATTCCTTAAAACAATATGTCCATTCATCAAGGAGGACTCTATGAGGTATAAAAAGTAGCTTTATCAAAGGGATCCATCATTTAAATTCTATTAATCAAGGGTTGATTAATTAATTCCTAAAGGATTTTTTTTTTATCTGAGGGTGGATACTAATTACTCTTCTTAATACCTCCTACAAGATTGCGGCTAAATCCATAGCTAAAATAATTGAACAGATGACACAAGAAATTGTAAGACTAGAAAAAACTATATTTAGAAGAGGGAGATTTAAATTATAAAACTTGAATCTTTTTAAGGTATCTCATTAGATTCTACTTACTCTAACTTAAATTTAAAAAACAACATTAAAATCCACAAAACAAATTTCAAAGACATAATAAATTATTAGAATATTATTTAAAAATCTAATTGTAATGAACATGTTATAGTAATAAATATTCAAATTTTAAATCTATGAAAATATATATAACCAAATGATCCTTAGTTTTCATATATAATTTGTTATGAGAATGTTGAATATTATAATTTTTTAGGCCAATCTTTAGGCACTAATTCACCATTGTTAAAATGATCCTTAGTTTATTCATTGATTTTTTTATGATTATAATTTTTTTCAATTTCTATTAAACCAAACTCAAAATAATGGTATAGATTAAGATTCTTGTCTTTATCATAATTAGAAGTTGTATAAGTTGTTAAATTATATATTTTTTAACATATATAAAATGTATGGTTGGATTAGTGAGATATTTATAACAAGTATGCAATATATTTAATCATATAATTATTTTTGTAATAGAGATGAATAATTAAATAAATGATATAACAATATATAAGAGTTAGATAAAAGAATTAAAATTAAATATATTAATAACAAATAGTGATACTATTATTGAGGGTAATATAAAGGGGGGTCGTCATACTAAAATAAGTCACAAATAAAATCACCCGAGTAAGAAAAGTATTTTATTGATAATCTTATTAGGGATGCTAAGATGGTAATAAAAGTTTTGCAAGCAACAATGAGCTGACAAATAATAGTGTTTATGTGCTATGTAAACATGATATCACTATCACATTAACATTTTCTATGATGAGTAAAGTTTAATATTATTTGTGAGTAATAAAATTGATAGAATGTTTGTATTAATTGTAGAGGGAGCCTTAATATCATCGAGTATTGTTAATACTCTTATCAATATTCATATCGATAGTTACCTTAATACTAATGTTAGCATACTTAACCTTATTAATGTTCATCGATAATTGGATAGCATTTTTGGCAAAACCTTTTATAGATGTTGAAATATGAGAGGAAAATAAATAAATAAATGCAAACCATATAATTATTCATGTTGTTATTACCATCAAAAGTTACATATTTAGTACTTTAAATGCCATCATTGGGTCATGAGGAACTATCCTAATAATCATAATACCATATTGACCTTACTATCAACAAGAAATAGAAGTAGGAACAAATCATTGTGGGTTACGATGACATAACCATTATAATGAGAATATTATTAGTGTAACCATTAAATTGTGATACTTGCAAATTTAATATTTAAAGTATAGTTAATAGTGAGAGATGCATTAATAATAGTATCGCATTAGCAAGTTAAACCAACAAATTAATTAAAGAAAGGATGTTAATTCTATTGGAGATGGTTATTGTTGCATCATAAATGCTTAAAGCATTAATTAGCATAATTAAAGGATTCAAAAAAAAAAATTATTGGGTTTTTCTAGTGAAATATTATGGGCATAACAATTATATATTTTTTAAGATATATAAAATGTATTTTTGGATTAGTGAGATATTTATAACAAGTATGCAATATGAAGTCAAACTTTATTAGATTTGATTCTTAATAAATTAGTTTTAACGATTCAATTTATAGCTTTATGCAATCTATAAGTTTAAATAGTTTGATGGTATCTAAACTTTATACATATAAAAATATGATAAATATCTAATTATTTTGCTTTCCAATCTATAAGTTTTTGATGTTCTTGGCTATATAATTGAGATGATACACTCATTATGTAATGATAAAATTCATCCTCATATGGAGGATTTTATATTATCTTCCATTAAATTCATCCTCTTTATGAGATTCTTATGGAATATTGATAATCTAGTGTGAATTCTTAATTTTAGACATATCTTAACTAGATAAATTTAGGTTCAATGAAGGCAATAGAACTTTTTTTCACTTACATAATCCTATTTTGAAGTTTATTTATGTTAACAACTATTAGATTAGATATTTTTATCCCCAATTATTTTTAAATAATTTTACACTAATCTTTGTTTTTTTATTCTTTCTTTCATTGTTTCATTTAAAATTTGAACCATTTAAGGATGCTATGTTATAGATTATAGTTGTCTTCCAATTCTTTTTAAATTGTTAATGGTATGAAAATATTATTGATGAGTAGATGAATTATTAGAACAGTTTTAGATAAATATATTCTCTATATCTAGATATATTATTTACCAAGGTCTCATTGCTTCTTTAGGTGTACATACATATATAACATGGAAAATGAAGATGTCCCACCTGTAGAAAATTTGTTTAGAAATACCACTAATGAGATTAAAAAATTGTGAGATTCATTAGCACAGGGTGTAAACCCGGGGATATATAGTGAAACATGCATGTTAATATTGCATAGTCTAGAAAAACTAAAAGATGAACTTCAGAGGACTAGTGCATATTCCCTAGATAGAGTAGCTGCTATTATTTCCCACATGTAGGAAGAAGTACATGGTGACGTTCCCCTTAAACAAATACAGGATAGTGTCACCAAAGAAATGATAAAATCCACTTGTTTTCCATTTTATCAAAATGTACGTAAGGTTAGGGGATACCAGGTCACTAGATGTGTCACTCATGCTATGGCTTCATTGATCTACCCATGATTTCTCACAGCACATGGTCTATACCCAAACAATGACTAGATTCCATTGTATTTTGTTCAGTAGTTGTATGCTGATGTTCATTTGGGCCTCAAAGTTAACTACCTAGACATCCCACCATATGTTGGTCAGCGGAGTGGCAGGATTGCTGATAGGCCCACCTATCATCGAGCAGATAGACCACCCCCAGTGTTTAGGGTATTGGTTGGTGAGAGGTCTCTTGCTCTCACCCCAGCTCTAGCCCCCATAGCAGATGAGGTTGTCATTGCTTCCCAAAAGGAAGCAATTGACACTGTAGGTGACATTGCAGCTGCCACCACTAGGATATCTGATGATCATGTAGGTCAATATTTGATGTCCAGACATTCCTGATCCATGGAATTTTCAGCACAGTGGACCACCATGGATCTTTTTACAGTGGTCGACATCCCTACTCCTACACAGCTTGATGCACTTACAGGAGATATGGCATGCATGACTTTGCATTGTTTGGCTAAGGACCTGTTGAAGGCATATGACCACATTGCATCAGACAATGGGATCAATATAGAGCATGTTATAGATCATTTGAGATGCCAAGAGAGGTCATTTTAGTTCTAGGATCCCATCAATCTCAACCAAGCACTAGTGTGCATTAGGATCCACCTATAGTTCATTCGATAATTGCACGGACTATGGGTTTACTAATATGTTGATTGGTTACAGTGCATCATCACCCGATGCCATCTCACCTTCATAGTCTCTACATTCATCATTTATGGCATGATAGGGGATAGATTAGATGGATGCAAATGTTGATTCGTTGCTTGATCATTTGGTGGATATGGTGGAGGTGAATGTTTCAGAGGACTTAGGTCATCCGATATCAGATGATGTACATGTATGTGTGCATGTGCATGTTTCAATTCTTTTTTCATTATTTTTTAAATTTCTTTTTAACTAGATATTCATGTAAGTTGATATATATGTGTATATATATTGTTACAAGTGGACATACCTCATATCACTCCTAGCCTTGGTCCAGATCGTGTGCATGATCGATGTGACTCTATGGATGAATCTGCTATCAGTGGACATGTGAGTTTTCATAAAATATATATTTATGTATGCATAAATAAATACAAGTTCTAGATTGATATTTAAAAATACAAGTTCATTTAAAATAGCTTTCATAAAATTTATTTAATAAAAATTATATGTATTTGCTTACACCATCTTTTATTACACAATTTTATTTGCGAGGGTTCAACACATCCATCAAGTAGGACCATTCTCATTTAGATGGCCATTCAACTAGGAGTAGACATTCATATTAGGCCATGCACACTAGATTTCTGATCTTTACCACATGTATTTGCTTATACATGATGATCTTTAGTATTTGAGATTTGATGATGTCTAACTTACATTTGCTTATATGATATACATACATTTGCTTATTTGTTGATCTTTAGTATTCGACATTTGATGATCTTTAATTTACATTTTTCTTATATGATATGTACATATATTTTCTTATATGATATATACATACATTTTCCTCTTTGCTTATAAAATTTGTTATGTTTATATGTATTGAATCCCTTTCCATGTATGTACATGTGTTTTCTTATGGTTTAAACATGTTTACACATAATATATGTATGCATTTTCTTTAAATATTCAATATACATACATGTTTTCTTATTCTATGATCTCTTACAAATTACATTTCCTTATATTCAATATACATTTGATCTCTAGTAAATTTTAGAATCAATGCCATATAATTAAGTTCATTCATGTTGATCACAATAAGTATTTTTAAAGAAAATGGCTTAGCAACATGAACCATTGAGATTGAGGTAAGATATAATAATATTTTTGAAAAATGGCAATTCAATTCAAATTATATCGAGCTATTATACGTTTTTTACAAGTAACTTGAAATTCAATTAAAATATAATTAAGAAAATTTAATTCAAATTATGCCTCTATTATACATTTTTGACAACTAACTTGAAATTCAATTCAAATATAATTAAGAAAATTCAATTCAAATTATACCTCTAATATTTATACATTTTTGACACTTTACCAAAATTCTAAAATTACTAGAT
This sequence comes from Sequoia sempervirens, assembly GCA_007258455.2. NCBI lineage: Eukaryota > Viridiplantae > Streptophyta > Pinopsida > Cupressales > Cupressaceae > Sequoia > Sequoia sempervirens. The sequence continues at coordinate 16,530 of VDFB02138934.1, forward strand.
ATGTTGTGCATACCTATGAATTAAATAACAACAAACTCCACAATGAAATTATAACTTGTTTGTTTACTGCTTGATTCATTTAAACTAGGATCTAGTTATTCCATGTACACTAGAATAATTTTTTTTCCCATCCCATATGCATATAAATAGAAAACATTTTTCATTATTGTAGATATCAAATTGCAGATTAATTCTCATTTATATCACTTGGAGTGCAAATTTTGGAGAAGTTTTTGCACATTTATCAAGGAGGAAAATATTGGAGCTCGACAACTTTTCATTTTTATCAATCAAGGCAAAATTGGAGGATAATTTAACTAAGTTGGTAGAGGACTTGTTTAGAGTCATCTTTAAGTTGAAGAATAAAATGGGACAACAAAGAAAAAAAATGTGTCTCAACAAAAATTGTCAAAAGAAGAAGAACAAAAGAGGCGTGACCAAAACCTAGAAAATTATCATAGAAAGAAACAAGGTATATGCTTGTTTCTTCTCTCTCTAACTCTCAAGTGTGTGTTTAGGAATTTTACTTTGAAAAAACATGAGTATTCATTTGATAGGATGGAATCCATAATGTGCATTACTACACCTAAACATAAATTTGTATGTGCATACATTTTGCATTGGATTTCTTATTAAAATTAGAAATGTTTAATGTATGACCATTTTTCAACTTATAATACCCCAACTTAAAATGTACTCTTAAACTAAAATATTGTACATTAAATCCTTCCCTAAAAACCTTACACTTATCTTTTACCAATACCTTTGTTTAATGTTTTTGTCATCACATTATCATTGTTAGGTATTGCATCTACACAATTTTCTCTTTACTTTGTTCATGAAGAAAATGATAGTGTACTTCAATACATGCTTGGTTCTCCAATGAAACCTTAAATTTTGTGTCCTCACTATGCCACTTTGATTTTCATAATTTTTTCAACCACATTAATTATTTTATGGCTTTGCAAATTCCTATATATTCTAACTTTGCACTTTGAAAGAAACCATTATTTTTTCTTAATTATTCATGAAACTACACCTTCATGTACAATGAAGTAGCATTCTAATGTTGATATTTTGTGATCAATATCCCCTATCCATTCTACATTGCAACATCTAATTAACTTAATATTTTTTCTAAACTCCCATTGAATTTAATCTAA
>VDFB02138936.1:0-43426 GCA_007258455.2 Sequoia sempervirens
TCTGCTAGTATTTGGCAAATTTTTGTCTTATTTTAAAGGGTTTTTGAAGGACATATTAAAGAAGCTACAGTCCAGATTTCAGAGGAATTGGAGCAGAATTGAGAGATCTTTTGCAGAATTAGGGTTTTTGCCCAATTTATTTGGAAGGTGAATATCTCCCAAATCTTGCATCATTGGTTCCTGATTTTTCGTGGGTGTTTGAAGAACTAATAGAGGAGCCTACAGTACAAATTTCAGAGAACTTAAGGCAAAAATAAGTGATTTATTGGAAAATTAGGGTTTCCAACAAATTCACTCTCAAGGCTGCAAATCACCTAATTTTGGGGAGATTATTCTATTGAAGTGTGACCTAGGCACTGGTAGGTTACAGTAAAATTTTCAGATTATTTTGAATTTTTTTTTGTGTGAATTATTGCAAAATTATTTTCTACCATCATGATTGGGCCTGCAACAAGAGGCAGAAAGAATGCTACCACACCAAGGAAACCTTCAGAGAATGATGACGTAGAAATTGAGGATTTTAACCCTAAGGATGAAATAAGCAAAGTCAAGGGTGATATTTCATCATTAGAGAATAAGATAATTGAAGAAATGAGGGAATTGAAATCACTTTTTCATGGTATGAACTATGAAGTGTAAGGGTGAAGATTCACCTAGTAAGGTTGAAGATAATGCTTTTGTTGGACATGAATTCCTTGGACTCGACTCTAATTTCACTAAGGATCCTTCATTTAATAATCATATGCCAAGGCAGTTCATACCCAAGTTGGATATGAGAAAGTTTGATGGCAAGGATCCAACCAATTGGCTATGCCAAATGGAGCAGTTCTTTGATATTCATCATGTTCCTAGTCAATAAGAGGTGGCTATGGCATCATTATACCTAGAACCAGATCAATTTATTTGGTATCGCTAGTTATATGATGAGAAGAGAAAGAAGGGTTGTGTGGCCACGTGGTCAATTTTTTAAGAGGAACTTGCTACCCATTATGGAAATAACTTTATGGATAACTACTTTTGCCAACTCACTAAATTAAAGCAAATAGGCATGGTCAAGGATTATATTCAGCAATTTCAAGCCCTTTGTCTAAGAGTGGAGTATGTGATAGAAGAAAATTTGAAGGAACTATTTTTAGGCGATTTGAAGGTTCACATAAAATATGAAATAAGACTGTTCCAACCACACTCCTTATCGCAAGCAATAGTAATGGAAAGACAAGTTGAGGAGAAATATTTGATTCCTAGTAAGCAAGGGGCTAATGAGATAAGAGAGAAAGGATACTAAACACCTTCACTTCCTCAACCTACTAGGTTGACTCCACAACAAATTGAGAAGAGAGCAAAAGGGTTGTGTTTCAATTGTGACAGCAAATATAGTCTAGGACATAAATGTAGTGAAAAGAAATTATTCTATATTGAAGTTCTAAGTGAGGAAAAGAGGAGGAACCAATATTAGAAGGTGTTAGGGAGTCAAATGAGGAATCACATGATTCCAAACCAATCATTTCTTGTTATGCACTCTTAGGTTTTAGCACCCCACAAACTCTCAAGGTAGTGGGTTTCTTTGATGCAGTGGGGGAGGTCCTGCAAACTCACTTGCCACAATTCCAAACAACAACAACAATTGTCAAATCACAAACTCATCTAAATCTCATCAATTCACCAAAACTCACCCTTTCCCTTGTAGCATTGGGAAACTACCAAATCGGGTATAACTTCACTGTCTCACCCTTTCAAACCAAAACTTGACCAGTTTTAGAGACCCATTTTGATAGTCAAAACATATCAACCAATCACCTATGACTCCTTTGTAACAAATCACTCAAATCAGGAATTCTACGCTTTTTAGGGCTCAAATTACCCCTCTTTTACAAAGGAACTACTCTCTAGGCTTTGTCAAACTCTCTGAGACTTTGGGGCAGCAATTCCAATGTATCAAAACCTCAGAATCCACAGTTGTTTCACTGAAATCCTCACAACCAAGTGCCAAACTCAAAAACCCTTATTTATAGCCACAAAACTAGGGTTCTATTGGAAAACTAACATACCACTCATAAACAACCATGAAATCACCTCAAACAGGTTTATCTAGGCCTGCACATGCTCAAAACACCAAGAAAACTCACTGCCCCAATCATTCTCCTACTTTGACATCATAAAATCTCACTTTTTCTCATGGAAAACACAAAAACTCATACTAGGGCTTCACACCCAACTCATGAAACGACCTCTCCAGCTTTCTCAGACCTTGTACACACGCAAAACAGTTAGTATGTGCCCATCCCACCAAGACACATCTTCAACAGTAGGTGGAATGGACTTGTTACATTGTGAGAACTTCAAAACCCTTAAAACAGGGCTACCTGGCTGCAACAAGGAAATTGAAGAAAACTCACTACAAAAGTAATGTAAGGCATTCAAGATCAATGCAAAAGTGTATTAACACATGTCCCTGTCTAAAACAAGAAGATACTTAATCAATACACCCTTGTACGGGTTTGCACAGTGCTGGAAAGATTGAAAAATATCAGAAATCTGGAAAAATCAGTCTTGAAACTTGGTGTTTTCCATTCAAATCCTCAAAAAAGCTTCTTACAACGATGGACTTTCCCATATTTATGCTTTTCCTAAACCAACTGCCTCTCTAACTCCCTCTTAACTGCCTTTAAACTCTTGTGACTGTTCATATCCCACAAAAGCAACTCTTACAACTTTATTGTTTTGACAACTTTGCCAAAAATGCAATTTTTTGCAAATGTCAACTAAAATGCCCACTTAAACACCTAGTATCATCAAATATGATCAAATACATGATAAAATGGTCTCATGACCTTATTCTAATACAAAATTCATTAAAGCCTATAATCTACTCCTTATTGGCCTTGATGAACAAAATCTACTTAATGGTGCTCCTGCACCATTCTTGAAGAGCAAAAAAGTAACAATGTTGATCGACTCGGGTAGTACTCATAATTTCATCAACAAAAAGTTGGCTACTTGTCTAAATTGCTTTAAATATCTAGCTCTAGAGTTTCAGGTCTTGATTGCAGATGGTGGTACTATTAGTTGTTTTAGAAAATGCCATAACATTAAATTGTCCATGGAAGATTATCACCTTGATAGCCCAATGTATGCTATCTCCATTGGTGCAACAAATATTGTGTTGAAAGTACAATGGCTTACTACTTTGGGAACAACTGAGTTGAACTTCCAGGAACTATTCATGAGATTTCAATCAAAAGCAAAGAAAGTAGAGCTAAGAGGGATGGAGGCAAAGTTCCCACAAATGGTAAGCTCTCATCAAATGCAAAAGTTGCTTGAGAAAGGACTTGATGGATTTGTGGCCCAATTATGTTCATTAGAAATAATATCAATTTAATGCTCCCACCCATCTACATTTACAAGAGATCATTGATTGTCACTCAGTGGTTTTTGGCGATATTCCTAAAGGACCTCCTCCTAAGGGGGATCATGATCATACCATACAACTAGTTCCAGGCAGCTGGCCACCAACAACAAAGGTACATCCATCTTTTCATGTCTCTTGTTTGAAGAAGGTAATTGGCCATGATATCCCTACTCAAGAAATATTATCAAAGCTCAATGAAGAAGGAAGAATCATATTGGAACCAGAGTTCAGTTGTCACACACACCCAAAGAAGCTCAGGAATAGAACACTCATTGAGTATCTCATCCAATGGAAGAACTTACCATTTGAAGACACCACATGGGAGGATGAGGAGTTCATTCAGAAGAATCCACACCTGATTAGCACTGAGGACAATGCTTCATTGAAGCGAGGGGCATGCTACGCCCTTAATATTAGTGTACATCAGGTTATGAATAGTCGGCTTGTGGCTATCTTAACTCCTAATTAAGTCATGTTATCATTATTATATTATTATTTAGTTAGGTCGGCCTAGGGTTTATATAGGGTTATCTAAGTCTCCTAGGTGATATCCTAGGCATAAATAGGTATATATAGGAGGTTGTGAGTCTTATTTCATTTTCATGTTGATATTGTGTTCTTATTGAAGGTTGTTGGAGGTATCCCCCTCGAAGTGGATTAGGAGGTTGCCCCCTCGAAGTTGCATATCATTATCGAGTATTTTCTGCATATTTCATATTATATTCTTCTTGTGCAAGTTGTTTCATTACAGATTAAAACTTTCCATTAGCATAGATAACACTAAGATAATGATAAATAAATATAAAAACCCTTATCCAATTCCGATTCAGCAACTTAGCTTATGTTGTAAGCTAACAGTATTGTTCTTTCCCAAAAAAAAATGACCTCCAAAGACTGCTAGAACTGTTCTCATCCTCCAGTCAAGATATCAACTTGCTCTTAGCATAGATAACACCAAGATGATGATAAATAAATCTAAAAACCCTTATTGTGCAATCCCTTATGGTAATGATGCCCTTCAAGTAATTTTAGGTTCAAACTACAAATACCTTGGAATGGATTTCAGTTGGAACTATAGTGCCAAGAGAAGACTTAATGGGGTCTTAAACTTACTGTAGTATTGAGAACAAATGGATGAATACGATATGTTGGAACTGGAAAAAACAAAAGATTCTCTTGAATACTTCAGCCATCCCATTCACCACTTATGGCCGTGAATTTTTTAGAAATATAAACTAACCACCACAAACAATGATAGACTCCCTGTTACTGCTTACACTATCAGCAGTAACTACTGAAGTTTAAAAGAGGGGTGGGCTAGAGACTTTCAAGCTTCACTTATCTATAGGTGTATTCGAAAAAATAGCTACTGCAATAATCAAGAATGTTAAAAACAAAAATTCTAGAGCTTAATGATTATAAGATCTGTAGTTATGATGAATTCATGAATTATTAAACAATGAAAATCAAAGCTCTATAAGCCAATAATCCACCTTAATGTGACTGACTAAATATATTTCTTGACTATGGATAATCTATCATCAATTGATTACTGTGAAAGTTAGAACCAATTCTTCTAATCTCCATGGTAAATTAAGTCATTAGAAATCCTAAAATACTTCAGAAGGAGCAAACTTATGTGTTTTTTCCTACCAAAGAAGTTGAGAATAAAAATCATTTTCTGCTGCACTTCTAGAAAATATTACAATTCTCATTATATTGAAACTTCATAGAATCTTTTATTATATGATAATCAGAAGGAATTTAGTCACTTTATTTCCTATATGCTCAAGTATTGGTAACCTTGTTAAGTATTGTTTCTTGTTTCAAGGTCTCGTAGATTTTATCAATCTTAGGGGATGGTAAAAATTATCACCATAATGTTCTATAGTGTAAGAACAAAACTTACAAATGTGTATTATGGGTCAGTTGTTTAGGAATACGCATTTTAAATTAACCTTTGGAATTTGGGTAACTATTAAACTGAAAGTCTATCTATTTTTCACATTAGATCATACTTTCTGATAGTAAACTTTTCTAACCAACAGAAATGAATCATTAACTTATTTATTAAGAGAATACAATAACTGTTCTTCATTAGACTTCCACTCGGAAGCCTCCCAACTGAACTGATCACGCAATGCTCCACCTAAACATTGTACAGGAAGAACACTTGTGTCCCTTGGAGCATTTCCTCAGAATTAAGGAAGGTGCAATTGCCTTTTGATATTCAAAACCCACTCACATCAATTTTCCTTTGATATTCAGAACCCACTCACATCAATTTAAGTTCAGTATATATAAAGAGCTTACCATATTTGTAGTCCAGAATTCAGGAGTCCTATCTACAGTTATATTTGTGTGTGTGTGTTGTGGCATCAATGTCCTTCCCCTTTCCTGCAGCCTAGGTCATGGCTGTAACTGTAGATTACAAGCTTTTCCTCTGGCAATAGATGTTCACTACCCTTGGGGATTAAGCAAGGTCCCATGTGGACTACTCAAATTCCCCCCTGCAATTTGTCCAGCAAAGTTCCCTTCACCCTAGATATTCCTCTATTAGTATTCTCATATCTTGCATTGACACTTTTGCAGCGACAGACAATGTTGACAGTTTCTACCCAAGCCTTTCTACAAAAGAGTGATAACACAGTTTTCCGATCAAAGTTTCCCCCATTGATCTTCATCTGTAATGTCTTCTTCCGTGTAGCCACTCTGAGTACCTCATTGCCTTTTTAATTCCCGAAGGCAATTGTTGAACACCGGGAATCGTTTATTTAATTATTTAATTTTTGGCCTAAGCTTCATTATTTCTCTAAGGCAATATTAAATAATTAATTAAATTCCTTGTAAATGACTTTTTGAAGTTTGACTTAAGTGACTATGAAAATATTTCATTAATGAAATTATAAAAAAGTCACTTTATTATTTTGTGAGCAAATTAAAAAGAAAATTCGCCACTTTTAGGGCATGAAGGAAATACAAAAGAAAAATAGAAGAAAGGCATTCGCACTTTTTGAATGCATATGTTTTGAAGGCAAGACTTGGTCAAGCATTCCAGGTTAGGGTTTGAAGGACCTCCTGCAGTTTCGGATGTGCAAGATCATCCCTAGCTGGGTCGTTTTGTTTGGAAAGAAGAATAATCTCTGAGGCAATTGAGTTCATCTGATTTTCGTGACATTAACTTCTGAGAATTTTGCTGCTTCATTGGGTCGGGTTTGGAGCTCACTATATATCCTTTTGAGGCATTTACACATGAAGAAAACTTGGGCGCCATTAAATCCCACCTGAAAACATTATCTGAGTTGCGTATTGAGTGTCTGGGCGAGCTAAGAGTCAAAAACGTGTTCACAAAGGAAGGAACGACTTTCTTCTCATACAGCAGGGTCGAGATTAATGTTGGAGGCTTGTGGTAAGGGCGTTTGGGAGTTTATAAGGCAGGGCACACCAATATTTAGGAGATTCGAATTCCTAGAAGATATTCCAGTTGCTGGTTGGGTTTTCTGAGACAGGCTGAGGCATTTCCTTCACTTTCAGATTGAACACCATGCTTGGAGCAATTAACGGGTATTTCATAATGTTTGAGTATATTTTTGAACTGTATATTGTTGTCTCTTAACATCCAGGAATTATTGTAAGAGGGTCTTATTGGTATGTCAAATGGCAAACTGGACTATGACTATCCACCATTAACCTGCTATCTAGTTGCTCAGGAAACATAGTGTAGAAGTTTCAGACTGTAATAAATTGAAGTCCATATTGCCATATGCTGGGGTCATTTATAAGCTTCTCATTTATTCTGAGTTGAGTCTAGTAAGGAAACTGTGTATGAGACTATACAAAGAAAAATACTCTGTATTGATTAAATGTGATGTTTACCTGAGCATATGAATTGCTGGTTCAAATGTACAAATTTATTGTACTCAGAAAATTATATTTCAGTTTGCTGCTATAATCTTCCTATTGTTGCTGCTATACTTGATGTTCAAGGCAGTCTGTAATGGAGAGTTTATCACTGTAATGCCATTCCAGTCAGTAGTATGTCATCACAATGTCTAAAAGTAGTGCTGGTAATGAAATGCAAGTGAAATCAGGAGTGTTCAGTTATATATGCTATCATTGTTGAATGCCTTTAACCTATGCAACGCATCACTTATTTGACAAAGAATGAAATCTGAAAACCAAGACAGTGCAATAATGGCTACACCTCCGGGAAGGAATATCTCAGTGGTATTATAGCATCTTTAACAGCAGCTTTGACAGAATACAAACGAGCTCCCTTCAAATCAAACAAGCAAACAGAAACCAAAACCAGCATATACAGTTTGTACACCAAGTGTTCAACATAATTCCAAAAGAGTCAAAACAGAAATTTTAGAGCAAAATTTTGCACGGCACTTCACAGTGGTATCAGAGCCAGCTTCCTGCTTGCTTGTGTGGTAGTGGGATGTTATGAATCCTGATAACTGAGAATTTATAACATACAGAAGAGAAAGGAGAAGAGGTGTTGGTCCTTTTGATACCGATTCATCATCCGAAGAAGATATCATGGGTGATAGGCATGACATACCCGAGGGCAGCACTCAACAGATCCTTAATGACCTAGCTAGAGGTCAACAACAGATAGCTCAGCTCTTAAACCAGCTCTTGGGTGATAGAAATAATGGTAACAATGGGACAAACGGTCATGATAACAATGTTGAGGCCAGCAACACCAATATACCAGCACATAACCATGCTAGGACAGCTAGTAGGGTGACTCTGAGGCCTCTCATGCCTCAATTCTTGGGAGGACAGCCTGCTGGAAATCAAGAGCAGCAAGCACAAGGAGAGGGATTTACAGATTACCTGAGAGAATATCAATCGTTGGGAGATGAATTTCATGCTGCCATGTCATTGGCAGATTTTTGCACTATCAAGTATAGGAATAGACCTAGGAATAACAATAGAGGACAGCAGAACCAAGATCTTCAACGCAAGGTTGAGAAACTCACAATTCCTTCCTTTGGCGGGTCTAGTAAATGCACAGCCAGAGCGTGGGTACAAAAGTTGGACACTTATTTCCAGCTGAATCCCAGGTTGGAGACAGAGGCTATTAAGTATGCTACGCTACATTTGGATGGCGAGGCACATGAGTGGTGGTATCATGGACTTGTCACTTTAGGGCATACTAACATCACTCCTATTTGGAGTTCACACAGAAAATTATGGATAGGTTTGATCAGAGGGATCCAGAGCTTCATTTTTGTGAGTTAGCGCAACTTAAGCAAAGTGGATCAGTAGACACATATATCTCAGAGTTTCAGCGATTGGCAGTTATGGTGACAAATATTTCAGAGCAGAGGTTGGTTATGCTTTTTATTGAGGGTCTATCCGAACCACTTCGTAGTTGGATTAAGGCTTTCAAATCCGATTCCCTACAGGATGCGATCACTAGGGTGAGAGACATGGAGTTCTCCACACCTGACAACAAAATCTCTTCTAAACCTTTTGTTCCTCAGAAGAACAAGGGCAAGAAGCCTTTTCAGAAAAAGGGAAACAAGAAAGGTGATCCAGATGAGGAGTATCGCAAGGAATGCAGAATTAAGGGAATTTGTTACCATTGCAAGGAACGTTGGGAGCCAGGTAACCGTTGCCTAGGAAAAGGCAAGGCTCACCTTATCGAGGTTGTGACCGAGGATGAGAGCAGTGATGACGAGCCTTCTCAGGATAGTGATGACAGCAATTCAGATGAGGAGCAGCCTCAGGGAGAGGGTAAGAGTGGTATCATTGCTACCTTATCGGGCACTCCTAGATTCAACTCTTTTAGAGTTAGAGGAGTTTTACAGGGACATTGCATATGTGTGTTGATTGATAGTGGGGCAGCCCACAACTTTATTGATGCAGCCCTAGTTGAGAAACATATGCTACCCGCTAAGGACTTTGAAGGATTTAATGTGATGGTGGCAGATGGCTATAAATTGAGATGCACTCGGAGGATTTCACAGTTGCCTATTATCTTAGGCAATTACACAGCTACAGATGACTTCTATGTGGTGGAATTGGGCGACACTCATGCTATACTTGGGATTCAATGGTTACACTCATTAGGGAAATATTCTCAGAACTTTCAAACCATGGAACTCAAGTTCAGGACAACAGAGGGGCAGCGTGTGGTGCTTAGAGGCATGACTAATGGATCAGCCAAGGTTGTGTCTGCTAGACGCATGGAGAGCATTTTTCGGCATGATGACATAGCTTGGGCAGCAGAGTGTTTGATCACCACCAAAGAGTCGTCAGATTCAGGGCAGCCATATCATGTTGACATTCAGGAGCTATTGGGCAAACATGACAGGGTTTTTGGAGAGATACCTCCAGGGAGACCACCTGATCGTGGTTTTGAGCATACCATTGAGCTAGAGGAGGGGGCCAAACCAGTGATCACTACCCCCTATCGTCATCCTAAGAAATTCAAGGATGAGATCGAGAAAGCAATCAAAGAATTGCTTGAGATGGGACACATTAGACCGAGCTCCAGTCCATTCGCCTCTTCTGTGGTCTTGGTGAAGAAGAAGGATGGGACCATGCGGATGTGCATTGATTACCGAGCTCTTAATAAGAAAACCATCAAGAACAGGTACCCTATACCCAGGATAGATGAGTTGTTGGATGAGCTTCATGGGGCAGTGTATTTTTCGAAGATTGATCTTCGTTCAGGGTATCATCAGATAAGGGTCAGAGAACAGGACATACACAAAACAGCATTTCGTTGTCATTATGGGCACTATGAGTTCTTGGTCATGCCATTTGGTTTGACAAACGCACCTGCCACATTTCAGTCCTGCATGAATCATATATTCAATAAGCAGTTGCGTAAATTCTTATTGGTGTTCTTTGATGACTTGCTCATTTACAGTCGGACTTGGGAGGAGCACTTGAGACATCTTGACGAGGTCTTGAGTATTATGGAGGAGCAGTCACTCTACGCTAAGGCTTCAAAATGCGAATTTGGCCTTAGAGAGATATTATATTTGGGGCATGTGATCAGTGCAGAGGGAGTACAGGTCCATCAGGAGAAGATACGGGCGATACTTGATTGGCCACCACCTAGGACACTCACAGAGTTACGAGGCTTCTTTGGATTGTGCAGTTACTATAGGCGGTTTGTGAGGGGATTTTCACAGTTGGGAGCACCTTTGACAGATTTGACAAAGAAAGGTGCATTTAGTTGGTCAGAGGAGGCACAACGAGCTTTTGATAAGCTCAAGTAGGTGATGAGTAGTTGCCCAGTATTGGCGCTTCCAGATTTCACACAGCCGTTTGTTTTGGAGTGTGATGCGTCAGGTGAGGGCATAGGAGCAGTGTTGATGCAAAACAGACACCCCATAGCTTTTGAGAGCCGTAAGTTGAGGGGACCAGAGAGACTATACTCCATCTATGATAAGGAGATGCTCGCCATTATGCATGCCTTGGCAAAATTCAGACAGTACTTAGTTGGAGGGAAGTTTGTGGTGAGGACCGACCACAACAGTCTCAGATACTTCTTGGAGCAGAAGGATTTGAATGAGAGGCAGCAGAAGTGGGTTAGCAGGATACAGGCCTATGATTTTGATATAGAGTACGTGAAGGGAAAGAAAAATGTTGTGGCAGACGCCCTCTCTAGGAGACCTTCAGCTTGCTCACTTTCAGAGATTTCCGCAGATTGGAAATCCCTCTTCTTGGTAGAGTACTCCAAGAATAAGTTTGCTTGTGAGTTGATGGATGGGTTGATTCGAGATGACAGGTACCGAGTGGTGGATGATGTGGTTTACTACAAGGATCGGATTTACTTGGTGCCAGAATCTAGATTGAAGGAAAAGATATTGCAGGCTTCTCATGACACTCCCTTAGCAGGCCATCAGGGCTATTTCAAAACTTACAGACAGGTCAGAGAGAGGTTCACATGGAAGGGCCTCAAGGATGATGTCTTGAGACACGTCAGGGAGTGTGTGACTTGTCAGCAGAACAAGTTAGAGCACACGCATCCAGTCAGATTGCTACAGCCATTGCCTATCCCAGAGCAGAAATGGGAGAGCATTTCTATGGACTTCATCACAGGTCTACCTAAGGTGCATGGGAGAGATAGTATCTTTGTGGTGGTGGATCGATTGACGAAGTACGCTCACTTCGTTGCTATTCCAACTGAGTATAGGGCACCACAAGTGGCTGAGTTATTTTTCAGGGAGATCTTTAGATTGCATGGGCTACCCCGGAACATAGTCAGTGACAAGGATAGTAGATTTATGAGTGCATTTTGGCAGGAGTTGTTTAGGTTGGCAGGTACTGAGTTGACTCCGAGCACGATTTATCACCCTCAGACAGAGATTGTGAACAAATGGATTGAGGGGTACTTGCGCAACTATATTGCGGGGTAGCAGCGGGCCTGGATTAAGTGGTTGCACTTGGGGGAGTATTGCTATAATACCACTCATCATATGTCCATTGGTATGAGTCCTTTCAGAGCCTTGTACGGTTATGATGCACCTTCATTCATGGAGATGGCTTTTGGTGAGAGCAGGGCTCCTAAAGCCAAGGATTGGATCCAGGAGAGTTAGGATATCTTGAGGGCACTCAAGGATAATCTACAGGTGGCACAGAATCAGCAAAAGACCTATGCTGATAGACATAGGATTGAGCACAGTTTCGAGGTGGGTGATTTGGTATACCTTCGCTTGCAGCCTTATAGACAATCTTCTCTCAAGAAGAGCGGAGCCGAGAAGCTTAAGCCCAGATTCTATGGACCTTACAGGATTATCAGGAGGGTGGGAGAGGTAGCATACGAGCTGGAGCTGCCAGAGAGCAGCAAGATTCATAATGTATTCCATGTTTCATGCCTTAAAAAGGCACTAGGACAGCAGGTTACTTCTTCTTCAGAGCTTCCACCGTTGGATGAGGAGGGACATTTGGTCCTCGTCCCTGAGGAGATTGCTGACACTCGAGAGAGAAGGTTGAGGAACAGGGTGGTAAAAGAGTATTTGGTGAGATGGAAAGATTTGCCAGCTGAGGATGCCACATGGGAGAATGAGCAGATTCTTCAGCACCCGAGTTTGCAATTGCTTGGGGACAAGCAATTTCGGGAAGGGAGGACTGTAATGTCCCCTTCCGTGTAGCCACTCTGAGTACCTCATTGCCTTTTTAATTCCCGAAGGCAATTGTTGAACACCGGGAATCGTTTATTTAATTATTTAATTTTTGGCCTAAGCTTCATTATTTCTCTAAGGCAATATTAAATAATTAATTAAATTCCTTGTAAATGACTTTTTGAAGTTTGACTTAAGTGACTATGAAAATATTTCATTAATGAAATTATACAAAAGTCACTTTATTATTTTGTGAGCAAATTAAAAGAAAATTCGCCACTTTTAGGGCATGAAGGAAATACAAAAGAAAAATAGAAGAAAGGCATTCGCACTTTTTGAATGCATATGTTTTGAAGGCAAGACTTGGTCGAGCATTCCAGGTTAGGGTTTGAAGGACCTCCTGCAGTTTCGGATGTGCAAGATCATCCCTAGCTGGGTCGTTTTGTTTGGAAAGAAGAATAATCTCTGAGGCAATTGAGTTCATCTGATTTTCGTGACATTAACTTCTGAGAATTTTGCTGCTTCATTGGGTCGGGTTTGGAGCTCACTATATATCCTTTGGAGGCATTTACACATGAAGAAAACTTGGGCGCCATTAAATCCCACCGGAAAACATTATCTGAGTTGCGTATTGAGTGTCTGGGCGAGCTAAGAGTCAAAAACGTGTTCACAAAGGAAGGAACGACTTTCTTCTCATACAGCAGGGTCGAGATTAATGTTGGAGGCTTGTGGTAAGGGCGTTTGGGAGTTTATAAGGCAGGGCACACCAATATTTAGGAGATTCAAATTCCTAGAAGATATTCCAGTTGCTGGTTGGGTTTTCTGAGACAGGCTGAGGCATTTCCTTCACTTTCAGATTGAACGCCATGCTTGGAGCAATTAACGGGTATTTCATAATGTTTGAGTATATTTTTGAACTGTATATTGTTGTCTCTTAACATCCAGGAATTATTGTAAGAGGGTCTTATTGGTATGTCAAATGGCAAACTGTTGTATGACTGTCCACCATTAACCTGCTATCTAGTTGCTCAGGAAACATAGTGTAGAAGTTTCAGACTGTAATAAATTGAAGTCCATATTGCCATATGCTGGGGTCATTTATAAGCTTCTCATTTATTCTGAGTTGAGTCTAGTAAGGAAACTGTGTATGAGACTATACAAAGAAAAATACTCTGTATTGATTAAATGTGATGTTTACCTGAGCATATGAATTGCTGGTTCAAATGTACAAATTTATTGTACTCAGAAAATTATATTTCAGTTTGCTGCTATAATCTTCCTATTGTTGCTGCTATACTTGATGTTCAAGGCAGTCTGTAATGGAGAGTTTATCACTGTAATGCCATTCCAGTCAGTAGTATGTCATCACAATGTCTAAAAGTAGTGCTGGTAATGAAATGCAAGTGAAATCAGGAGTGTTCAGTTATATATGCTATCATTGTTGAATGCCTTTAACCTATGCAACGCATCACTTATTTGACAAAGAATGAAATCTGAAAACCAAGACAGTGCAATAATGGCTACACCTCCGGGAAGGAATATCTCAGTGGTATTATAGCATCTTTAACAGCAGCTTTGACAGAATACAAACGAGCTCCCTTCAAATCAAACAAGCAAACAGAAACCAAAACCAGCATATACAGTTTGCACACCAAGTGTTCAACATAATTCCAAAAGAGTCAAAACAGAAATTTTAGAGCAAAATTTTGCACGGCACTTCACATCATCACCTCTATGCTTCACTGAGGAGTCATTTCCTCACAGGGCTCTTGTACTTGTAATTATTATCTTGTTTAGAGTTAAGTCACTAAATGTGTACCACCCTTTTGTAACATTTAGACTTCTTTAGTGCTTACTGTTGTTCATTTTCACAACCTAGTGTCCGTTTTACCTAGTATTGTTTTAATGTAATTGATTCTACTTCGACTCCCACTCACTTACTTTCATAATTTGTTGACATTGAAATAACTCGTTTCATTCTAAGATAGAAGGCAAGGAATCTTTGACTGGACTTGCCAAGTCTGTTAGTAGATTAGGGACAGATATTGGTTCTTATTCAAGCAAGAAGATTAGTATTTACCTTCTTTAAAATATTCTCATTACAGAAACAATCATCAAGAGCAACAGCATTTACTTCACACACAGATACCATAGAGTACATACTTTTTAGTTTCTTCTTGTAGGATAGCACAAAATATTCAATCCTGACTATGAAGATGCACTCAACTAAAAGAGAAATTAGCCCCAAAACATGCTTCCAATCACACAACATGTGACCCAACAGCTTAGTAAATTGCAGATTTGATAGTGGTCTAATTCTGGACGGGTCTTGTGGGAGTGACCTAGGATTCACTATGTGAACATGTGAGCATTGAGCCTCCATGCCAAGTAATCCTTTTAATAATATTGATACAAATTTTAGCCCCAAACCTTACCAACTTAAACAATATACAATATCCAAGACAAATTACTACCTTCTCTACTTCCATAAGTTGGGATACCACCTTAGATGTTGGGTAAGTGCTACTCTATCATCATTCATTTTCACTTAACTCACATCATCCCAATTTTGCTAACGTAAATGACCTTATGCTTACATTCTTTTGGATGAACCTTTTGTAACTTTGTTCACTACAATTTTTATGGTCTTAAGCTGTTGCCAATATCATATGGCTTCCAGTAAAATAATGAGCATTAAGGACATCATGTTTTCTCATTGTCCCTAGGAGTTTCCTTCACTGATGTGTATTCAAGCATTTGACTGATTGTTCACTTTGCAAGCAAGCTTTTGAACGAATTCGCAGACTACTAGTTCAGGCTTACCAATATAGCAGCTGCCGCAAGACAAAAAAGATCCTTCTCTAAAACTAAAACGGCAATACCCCTGAAATGCCTATAAATAAAAGACAGCATATTGGAAAGGCCAGAATGTCCTATATCCATATCTTGCAGATGCTTTTGTATTTGTTCACTTTGCATTATTTATTTTCACTTTTTCAGCATAAACTCTCTTTTCCAACAAGAAAGAATCATCCATGACCAATCATGAAGATCAAATAAAGTTTGTAAGCAACTATACATAACGGAGCTGGCATTTACCAAATGGCTAGTGTCCATAGTTGTGAAACACAATTTAGATTCACATCCCATTATGATCAGAAAGGGGGCATTACATTACCAAGCTGAATCAAACCCCATTTTGCTAATTGATATCTTATCCAAAGAAATCAATGTGAAATATACGGTACAAGCTGCATACAAATTCAGAGAAACATACCAGTAGCAAACAACACAACATCTGCTGTCAATTCATCACCATGATCTGTGAAAACCTTAATCCCATCTTCGGTCTTTTCCAGCTGGAACATACACAATGCTTACAACAATGTTATTTCAAAAGAAATCAGAAAGACAGAGGTAGTCAAGAGAATTCCTTGAAGTACCTTTGAGAAACTTGTATTGGGATGCAGGTTAACACCCCTATTTTCCAAATTCTTCGCAACAACAGCTCGCATTTCATCATCAAAACCTCTGCAGTGAGCATAGAAGTTAGAACAAATGTTATCATAGGTTTTAAAATCCTATACAAGATAACATTAACCAAGGCAGGGTCAACCAAAATGAAAAACAAGCTCAGAAATGTGTTTCTAAGAAAACAAATATTATTATGTGAGAAATTCATGCAAGAGTACAGCATACTTCATGCACTCTTTTCTTACAAAAGAATAAAAAAAGTTAGTTTAACATTCAGCTTACACTGACCCCGCTAAACAATTCAACAAGAAATTTCATCACCCCAAGAAATTACAGAAATGGCAATAATCTGACACTAGGCAATATATAATGCTAACTAAAATATATCAGGATGAAACAAATCAGGAAAAGGAAATGTTCTATCTCAGTGACAGGCCAGCAGAACAATCCACCATGCAAGACAGTTAAATGTACAATTTTCTAGGCAACTAGGAATTCAAATTCATTATCTTTTTATATTCAGGTCTCCCAAGAACACCAAGGAAAATAAAACACCTTGTAAATATAAGCTAGACGCCTTCTGAGACCTTTATAACGAGAGATATCAAAACCATGCTGACATCAATTAACACTGGGGCCCCAGTGTGACAAATGTAACAATATGTCACTACTGCATGCCCTTGGGAAGCTACAAGGGGCAGGAAGTTGCAAGAAAATAAATAATGAATATATGAAAACAAACTGTTCCTTAGCCTCCACCTCCTTAAGGAAATAGAGTTGGAAAATCATGTCAACATGCAGAATATGGTAGTCAATCTCAACTCATAACTGTTCCTTAGCCTCCACCTCCTTAAGGACATAGAGCTGGAAAATCATGTCAACATGCAGAATATGGTGGTCAATCTTAACTCATAACTGTTCCTTAGCCTCCACCTCCTTAAGGATATAGAGCTGGAAAATCATGTCAAAATGCAGAATATGGCAGCCAATCTCAACTCATAACTGTTCCTTAGCCTCCACCTCCTTAAGAAAATAGAACTGGAAAACCATGTCAACATACAGAATACGGTGGTAAATCTCAACTTATGACTGTTCCTTAGTCTCCACCTCCTTAAGGAAATAGAACTGGAAAACCATGCCAACATGCAGAAAATGGTGGTCAATCTCAACTCATAACTGCTAAGAGCACAACCTCGGAAAAAACTGTGAGAGTTTTGCATGCTAAGTAGAGTAATTAAGTAGCATACTGACTTTAAAGCATATATTACAAGATTTTTATATTGAGTTAAAATAAGTTAAATATATTTCAATTCTTGTAAACCATAAATTTTGACTTTGTTTTAATAAATACTAGCATAGAATTCATTGCTTCCCGACTCCAGCATCTTCTTATAGCTTGTATACATATTATATTCCCAGTCTGTATTCAATTTTCTATGCTCCAATTGAATGTTCTGCTATGGATTTCAATATCATAAATTTTTTGCAACAAAACAGAAAGACATTTTCCACTAAAGAGCTCCAGAGAAGCTTCATGATTGAAAGCTATTGTTATAATCATTCAGGCTCATAATTCAAGCATTTTCTTCTTCCAAGGTGCAAAAAGTCTCACTCCAATTTTACAATGAGCGAAGAGCTGAACTTTTGGATATTTGGATTGGTACTTTCATAATGAGATTCCACTTTAATCATTTAATGCTCTAGATACCAATTGCAGACAAGAATAGGATAGCGAATAAGAAACCTAAAAAATAAATGAATGATGACAGAACCTTATAATGATTTTTGCAAAGTTGTTCATCAATTTTAGAACATAACATTTCAAAATAATATTTTATACCTTAATGGAAGTTCTTTTCTATAAAATAGATCTACTTTGCTACCCATTCCATTCCATATTCCAGCAAGTTCAACACCTATATATCTGCAAAAAACAATCCAGAGGTCAATGGGATTAATTAACTGTGAGACAAACCTGCATCACAGCAGAGAAAATTTAGCTTTTATTAGCATGAACCATATAAACCTTAGTGGGAATTTCCAACAGACATCTCTAAAAAAAAGGTTTCACAATACAAAAAAAATCCATACCCTCCACCTAAAATAACAGCTCGTTTTGGTAGCTCCTCCAAGCTCAATGCCTCGTCTGAAGTTATTGCTAAATCCTGCACATTAAGAAAGAAAAAAGGAATGGGTGTGGAGAAAAATATAGTAGTTTTATAATGCTATAGCACTACGCTATCCATTAAAATGAAGTTGTGAAGTGGATAGGGCAATCAATAGATAAAACAACTAGAATACTTCTCTTGCAAAACATCAACCAAATAAATGCTTACATAATTCTCCTTAGCATGATAGCACATGTTGTATGTTCATTTACTTAGATTCCAAGGACAGTTGGGCAACTTATAAGATAGAAACATAATATGCACTCCAGCAGTTCTTTACAAAGCTACAACAATTAGTCATCCCGTCCAAAAGTTAAACATGCATTAAAACGCACCCTTGACAAAACTATGACCAGTTTACATTTTGTTTTAAAGTCAATTTTCTTAAACAACTACATGTTCTTTGCATTAAGGCATGGAAAAGGATCATGACCATGTGTTAAGAACTTTTAGTTACATGGCAACTTTACTCCAATTGATCACATATCCCAATAACATGAAGAAAAATTGCTCTTCAAATGAATTTGTAATATCCCTACAACTAGGTGACCTTTATATCTTCTTGAAATGATTCAGCAAACAAGTGTTCCATAAGAGAAACTCATTGTGTTACTTGTAAATTGGAGAGAAAGCAACACGTCCAGGAAATTCAGGGACATTACCAAAACACAGGACACATTTCAAAATCCCCTAGAAGTTCCCAAAACATAGTATTCATCTCACATGTCCCCCCAGAAGTTTGGAGGTCCTCACCTCAAAGAAACAAAAGAAATGATTGCTTTCTAGAAAAATGCTTTTGGCCTTTACATTGTTGAAATTTCAGTCAGATTTTTCTCAGTTCTGTTGTACAATGCTGAAATTTCAGCCTTTTTTGCTCACAATAGGATTTACCACTTATATAGTTTTGTGTTGCAATAGCTCAAAACCTTCAGGTACATTTTAACACATCCAAGAAATTCGGAGACATTACTGAAACACAGGGGCACATCCCAAAAGCCCCTAGAAGTTCCCAGAACATAGGATGTATGTCACATGTCCCCAGAAGTCTGGAGGTCCGCAACTCAAATCAACAAAAGAAGGGGTTGGTTTTTAGAAAAATGACTTTTCTGGCCTTAACATTGTTGAAATACCAGTCACATTTTCTCAGTAATGTCATAAAATGCTGAAGGTTCAGCCTTATTTGCTTACAATAGGGTTTACATCTTATCTAGTTTTGTATTGGAATAACTCAAAATTTTCTGGTGGTTTTTGGCTGTTATAGTTTGTTGACAAATTACAGTCTTAACACTTATTTGATAGAGCATCATATGTTGGTCTGATTACATTTTGCACCTTATATTTAAGTTTACTAGAATAATTTATCTTATTTTTAGGTAAATTAAGAAATAATGAGTGATTAGTCCTAAAATTGCCCTCATTTCCTTACTTAAAGTTTCACATTTCTCATGACATTTCTGATAATTTCAAGACATTATCCAGACTTTTCAAATCATCCTGAGTATTAAAGCATTAAGGATGATATATATTATATTGATAAATGATTGTGTGCATTTATGAATGTCTATGAAATGTGATAGAGATTTATATTAATTATGATTATAAATGATGAAAAGATGGTTTTAAAGTAAACTAACCCCTGCAGCAAACGACCTGTCAACCGACAGCAAAGGATGTACGTCAACCTGCAGCCAAGGGGATGATCACCTATAGCACATATAGTCTTCTGCAACTAATGGAGGCAGTGGTCGAAGATTTCGGAAATGATTTATTTCTAAATCATTCTATTTTTACTGATGTTGACGCTGGGAATAAAGATAATCATGGGAATGAGAAGATATTTGTGATAATGGTAGATCATGGTTCATAAATAGTTATGCCCTTTTCTGCACGTTTCCAGTTATAACTGCCTTCTTTATGATGGAGAGTCTTAATTTGGTTATGACACTCCCACCTTTGCATGATTAGTTTCCCATTATTGTTTAGGATAAGAATAAGTCCTCTCCCTGTGTTTTTGGGGGAGTTGGCATTTGTTTGCAAGTTGTTTTCAGCCCAAGGATAATCAAACCCTCAAGATCTTGTATATATGTTACATCCTGTGAGAAGTCGAAGATCTAGTGTTAGTGGATTTGGCTATCAACACTTTTGTCAATCAATACTTTGTTGTCAATTTGTGTTATCCTTTTCAAAATGCAATAAAAATGGATTCAGTCAATGGAATTCTGAGTTAAGATTTGATAAAGATATTGTAGAATTTGTAAGATCCCATCTTGTTCTAGGCGATATTTTTGCAATTAATTTACCAGTTTGACACATTGACATCTTCTCAAACAATTAACATATGTTGGTCTGAGTTAAATGTTTTCAATTTGGGATGAATTCACAACAAACTCTCACATCAACATAAATTCTCTAACCTCAATTCTTAATCATACCAATTAAAACATTCATAAACTTCAGATAATTAATTATGGATTCTAGACCTGGCTGCAACAAACTTCATTCTAAGATGTTTTTAAACCAATAATTACTTTGATAAATATTGAATTCCAACTACAATTCTGCTGACTTGGTAATCTGCCTCCTTCTATACAAACAATAGAAAGCTATTTGCTTCACTTTCAAGTCAACGGCCTGCCCCTTAATGGTGCGGCTTCCCACAAACTTGTGTGCCAGATATTGGAGTGGTTTACAATTACTCAATTATTTGGTATGGCTCTAGAAACTATGATTCCTCCTTTGAAAATAATGCAACCATATTTGACTTCCAGTGGCTTGGAGACCTTCCACGAAATCCACGACCTTTCTTCAAGTATGGCAGCTCCAGTGTTGATGAAGCAAGCATGCAAAAAAGACCTAAATGGCTGCCTTTACCACCTTCAATATCAAGCGTTGTAGTGCAATGAACAGTCCCAATTACCTTCAGAAATATACCATGGATTGCTTTCACAAATAGACTTGGCCCCACGATTCCTTAGAAGTAATTGCTAGTTCTACGTAAAGCGTTGAACAAGCCAATAAATATCATTCAGTATGACCCGATATCCACAAAGGCATGGCTTATTCAAATTGGTGGCTACCTTAGTCTTATCTGCAAATTAACCTTTGTCTTATCCCCATGTCACTCCTTATGGAGTTTCAAAAGTGCATGATTCCCTTATGAGGTCTGATTCATTCCAAATAATGTGGCTGGCTTTCAATGTGGCGGCTGATAAAGGTGTGGCAAGCATTCAGGCAGGACCCGACCAGCAGGGATGGTTGGCCGATTTACCTTGTCTTTCCCTGTTTGACTTTCACGATTTCTTGGTGCCTCCTATGTTTGTCCTTATCTACCTTTGAAGGAAAGGAATAATACTATGCAGTGAATCTGCTATTTACCAAAATAGGGCCTCCTCCACAAATAACAATAATAGTACAGAAAGAATGCCTCTGGAGATAACCCTGTAGATGTTTAAACTCTAACATTGAAATTTCTGCAATTAATCTTCAAACCCTGATATTCGGAATTTTGTTTTTGAAGGTTTTCGAAGAAGATCCACAAAATTCTTATAGTCAATCTTGAAGCCCAAATGCAAGATTTGTTTTAAATCCGCCCACAAGAAGATTTGGGTTTACGTCCAAATCACTAAACTTGAACTTGAGGGTTTTTGTCCTCTCATTCTAGAAAGCTGAGCTCTCCTCAATTTCACAATCTCCAATAAAATAATATTTTCCAAGAATAATAAAAAACAAGCTCACGTGTCCTTTTTATAACACCTTTTCTGTTTTCCCACCAAAAACCCATTAGCACATTATTATAAAGGGACTTTATTAAATTATCTTTTAAATATTCCCCAACATCACTTTATAACTCCATTTAATTTAATCATTTATTATTACCTTTATAATTGCATTTTTGCCATGCAACATTAAATAATTAAATTATTTAATGTTTGTGAGGTGGGATGGAAAACGGGGGCATTATAGAATTGCAATTACTCAAGCAAGGGCCACTTGAGATAACTACAATACTCTTCAAAGTTTAGATTGTTAATAATGTTAGAATAAATTAGTAATCTGTATTTCTTGATTTGAGTTAATTTGGTTTGATACGCAGTAAATTATTTTTTATCGAGAGTTGTTTAAAAAGGAATTGAATACAAGTAGTTACAGCATAGTTGAAGTTGTTAGTCACTATCCTCACAGGAGTATCTACCCATAGCAGCTGTTATACAGTTATGTTTGTTTCCAGATAAATATTTTTGTAGTTAAGAAAATATATGTAAACATAAAAGCAGCGTTTCATTTACTAATGCAGTGATTATTGTTATTTAAAAGGCAGTAATGAAAATATTCCAAGTGGCACCGATTAAGTTTTAAAAAGGTTTAAGTTAATTCAAAAGGGCAGCAATTACCCAATATGGCCAGCAGCGATAATAAAGCAATGATTAATATGTTAAAAAGGACAGAAATTAAATATATGAAAAGCAGCAATCACTTCTACTAAGGTTGTGTTCTTTCAAATGGAACACATCAAGATATGGGATATTTAAGTAAAGAGAAATAAAAAGTCTGCAAGGAGATAAGCAGCAGCAACGGATATAATCAAGGAAAATCAGAAAGGAAATAGAAACCTGTACCTTCTAAATTAGAAATAATTAATTGTTTGGCATATGTGCGGCAGTCCGGTTTTCTGACTTTTGTGGTATGAAATCTGATTTATAATTATGCAGTTGCAGTATAATTTAGTATAAATAATGGTGATTGTTTATTAGATATTTGAAATACTAATGATACATCATTGTTATGACTATTTACATATATCAGTGTATATTAAGTATGACAGAATTAATGTTTTTTCCACAGTTTATTTGTTATGTCTTGAACGTTTTCAGCCATGGCTGAGGAGATGAGGGATTGCAAGAGGCATATGATGATGGGGTAATCTCCTAGGTACACCACCTCAAGGTGGGGACCAAATGAGGCCCATGAGACCAAGGGGGTACAGAGGGCACTGCCCTTGGGCTTAGGAGAGATGGGCTTCTGGGGAACCCTATTGTAACCTCACCCCTCCACCATGGTGAATCAACACAAGAAGTCCAATCATAAGGAGAGGGAAATGGATGGCAAGATGAGGGGATAACGGGATATGGACACCTCACTGGGTACACCACCTCATATGGATGGCACGGGTCACATGAGGCCAAGAGGGATGATATATCTGCTCTTGGGCCTAGGGCAGAGGATCCAAAGACACCCTATTGAGGTCACCTTATCCTATGCTCTCCTATGGTTGATCTTCTCAAACAAATTTAAAACATCTTATAATCCATTTTATATTTCTGATCAGAATTTGATGATGCTTAATTAAGATAGTCAATTTATTGAATTTTTTGTTGTAAATGGTTTCTAACCTGTTTGCAAGGCTTCAATCAGATAAAGGTAATCCTAACCCAGCTCGTTCATTTGAGAATCGAGAATTAGGGCTAAATTAGGGCACTTCAGATTAGGGACATTACAATTGGTATCAGAGCCTTAATCCTGCCAGCCTGTAGACAAACTGAGTTACATGTATTCATATATACTTTATGACTTATATGGTATTTATATGTATACCTTGTGATTTACGTGTATACTTTGTGACTTACGTGTATTCAAGTGTATACTTTGCAACTTACGTGTATTCATGTCAATAATTTGTGACTTACATGTGTATACTTCATGACTTGCGTGCATTCATGTGTATACTTGGTGACTTCATGTATTCATGTGTATACTTCATGCCTTACATGTATTCATGCGACTTACCTATATTTATGTGTATACTTTGTGACTTACATGTATTCACGAGTATACTTTGTGACTCATGTGTCTTGATGCGTATACTACATGACTTAGTGTATTTATGCATGCTTCGTGTATTACATGTATTCACATATATGCTTCATGCTTCTTGTGTATACTTCATGTATTACCTGTATTCACGTGTATGCTTCATGCTTCCTGTGTCTACTTCATGTATTACGTGTATTCAAGTGTATGCTTCATGCTTCGTCTTTTATGTGAATTTATATGTATACTTCATGTATTGTGTATATTTGTGTTTGCTCCATGTTAGATGTGTCTTCAACAAGATTACTCCATGTATATATACGATTACTTTTATAATTATGAAAATGTTAAAAACTTTGTCTGTCAAAATGTTTCACGAGTTGAGAGGCACTAACAAATTAGCTTATCTAAAATTCAATTACTATAATGAAGAGTTATAACTATTGCAGTGGAAAGGTGGAACTCCCTCAAAATTGTGATATAAAAGGGAGAGAATTTCATTTGAGAAAGACATTCATAAGATCGTTAAAGAATTCCATTAAGAATAGAAACTTAAGTGGTTTTGCAAGTGAATTAAATTGGGTTTTCAAGAATAGTGATGATGTGAGAAAACTTGTGACCCTTCAAATATAAAAAGACTATTGACTCCTTTATAATGAAGGGTGGTGACTTCTTCAAGGAATGGATATAAAGGAATAAATCTATCCAAAGGGATTCACCCCACCAGGTGCTGCCACAATAATGAGTTACACTTTTTGGGACATCTTGATTTTTGCTGAAATTACAATTTTTTTGAAAATATAATTATTTAAGCCTTGAAAGGTTCCATTTAAAGGATTTTAATTGAAGAGGGTTTGATCAAACCCCCTTATATTAAACCCCCTTGGATAGAACCCCGCTAGTTTTAAACCATACCTATAATGGAGTCTCCTCTACACCTATCAAAATGCTGATAAAAAACCACTTTTGATTTACCTTTTGAGGGATCAAATGAATTCATTTAAAATTTATGTTTTGTAAATATGTAGTCCTTATTATAAGCTTTCCAGAAAGTATAATTTTAAATATATTTAATTTGATTATTATATTTTTTTTTATTTCTTATGAATGTAGGTTTTTCACCGAAAATCAAGCTCTTTGTTCTGCACATGTGGAAAAATAGTAGATTACCAAAAAAGAATTCTGAAAAATATCTATGCTCTTGGTATTGATGTCCTAAGAAAAATAATAAACCCAAAATCAAGTTGGAAGATAAGACAAGAATTGGATATTAGAGTAAACCTATAAATTTAGGTCCTTCCATCACTTGCTAGGGATGCCAAACTATTTTGTTGACTTGATCAATCCAATAAATTGGTACTTAAGTATTATCTAGGAGATATAAACTTAGAAGATTATAACATATCATTAATGAGTCTATGACAAGATTGGTCTAGGCTAGGTACTACAAGCACCTATAAGCTATTACATCCTCATTTGAATTAATCTTGCCCCAAACCTTGTTTGAATGATTAGGTGAAATAACCTATACTTGATTTACGGGAAATTGTACTTACTCCTAGTTGATGGTGTAGGAAAAAAGGGTACAACCTGTAATAAAGATCTTGTTACTCACAACACTCCCATAGTCTATCATGATGAAGGATGCAACATTTTTTCTGTCATTGTAGTTTTCAAAAAGGGGTAATGAAGAGTTTGAATCATTGCCTAGGATCCTTGTGGTGATGAAATGAGAAAACTTAAGTAACAAGTCTTGCCAATTCCCAACCCTTGGGTTTGAGAGTTATCAGGAAATAGTAGTACATAAGACAATAAATTTTCCTCATACTTTAGAGGATAGAATTAACCTTGTTTGTAGTATAATAACAATCACTCTCTAAAGACATCATTGCAGTAGTAAGTCGGACATAACCAAGACAACATGACTAGCTATAGGGTTTTCAACTCCTAAATGCATCAAAGTATCACAACAAAAACTAATTACATCACAAGAAAGAGCAAAACAAATCTATAAGGTTGATTTTGGATCTTGGTAAATTAGGGAGCATCCTAGATTGTGATTGTTCGAGGACAAGCAATTTTGGGAAGGGCAGACTGTCATGCCCCCAAAATTGCAACACAAAAAAACACCAAGCATTGAAATGCAAATAAATAAAATAAATAGCAATATAAATATTAACAATTTGATATTATTATAATAATTATAGTACTATAAATATTGAATATATATATATATATATATAAACTAATATAAAAAAAAAAATATGAACAATAATTTCAATTTTTATAAGAAAACATATGTAAACATAAAAGCAGCAATTCATTTGCTAATGCAGTGATTATTTGTACTAATCTACCCCAAAAAAAATTTCTGTTTTTACCCTGTTGCTGTTTGTTGTTTGCAATTGTTTCCATGAAGTTTTTGCATTGCAAGTGAAGGGTTTACATTGCATGTTTGTTTTTGAACATTGTGCAATAACAATAAAATAACGAGAGCATAAAGGAACTAGAAATAACACTTTCAAAGGCAACTAATTTCCTGATTTTTTCAATATTTGTTTTCAGTCATTCAAAGCTTCAAAAATCAGAATTTAAAACTTATTATCAGACCTGGAAATTGAGTTCTTTCAGCAATCATGAAGCTCACTTGACAAGTACGCCTTTCCCCAAGATGCAAGTTAAAGTGACCAAGCTGTATAGAGTTTTTGTGCAGCCAAAAGGGTCCTAGAATCTGCTGTTCGAACGTCTTTTCAACCCACCAAACAAAGTGCAGCAAACCCAACAAGGTCGTACCTCTCTAGAAGGGCGTTTTCTCTAATAAATTGGATTCTTCACCAAAAATATTGTTCTTGTTATTGAAATGGACGCCTTTGATATGAGAAGTGATATCTCAAATACCCAAAATGAAATTTCAAGCCAATGAGGAAATATGAGCAAATTATCAGTTTCAGCCCTGTGTCACCTGGAGAAGCTCAACCTGCTTTAGAAAATTCAAATCTTCACCAAAAAATTACAATCTAGTACTCAAAACGTTCGGCAAGAGAAGGGGCTTCCAATGGATCAATACCCAGAATAATATCTTTAACCGATAATGAGCAATGAGCAAATAACCAAATTCAGGTCCAAAGTAAAGTCTCCTGTAAAATGATTAAAACACACCAAAATGAAGTTATTTCTCTCCACTCCAAAATCCAGCAGCCACACATCCCAAAACTACTGAAATGCAATCAGAAATATTGGTAAATCTTCATCTTTGAATACCCAGTTGTGATCTCTGAATGAAATCACCCTACACAAGTCTGAACAGGTCTCTCACTGGCAAGACAAGTCTTAGAACTTGATTAACTACGTCCTCAATTCCGTTCTTCAATACCCTAGCACCACACCAACAACATACCTGTAAAAAACTCAAACTCTAACCTCCCCAAATGAGCCTCCAAAATGAACTTTTAATAAATTTTCTCCAGTAATCCTGGTTTGCCTCCAAAAGCTCCATAAATTTGATTTAAATTAATTTTAAATCTTTTTACCTCCATAGTTTGGGCGCCCAAATGAGGTATTATATTATTTATCTTTAAAACAACTTCAAGTCATTAGACTAGGCGCCCTTGGTTTATTTTTTAATTGAGTCCCCTTATGTCCCCTTTTTAATTAAACATTATAAAGCCATTTTTAAAACACATTTCCCAAAGTGACTTAATCCTTTGAATGCGCACATTGACTAGCCTGACCAAGGCTAACCTGCCAAGTTTGGTCAACCCTAATTGACTTACTATTTTTAGTAAGTTCCAAAAATAGTAAGTAATACACCCTGAAACCTGAGCTGAAGAGAAACTAAGACGCTCGAGATGGCTCACCATTGACTGGAGTACTGTACCAAGCCCCCTACTAAAAATAGTAAGTGTTCCCAAAACAAACCCAACTAATAGAAGGTGTCGTGAAATGGGGACATTACAGTCCGCCCTTCCCAAAGATTGCTTGTCCTCAAGCAATACCAATGAGCCCCGCAATCCATATCCAAAAACATACCGGCACCTGAATCGATTCTTGGATCCCAAATAAGTCGAGGTGGTCTGAAGCTCCAACTACTCAACACCCTATCCATCAAGGCATCATCACACGAAGCCTCTTGAAGGTCTCCCCCAAGCAGAAAGATGAAACACCACCAAAACTCGATCCACTCCTCAACAATAAGTCTCTCCAAAGCACCAAATGGAGGAGCCGCCGGAATAAACTCGAGAAAATCCACACTGGCTCTCACATCCCAATCGGCATCCGCTCTAAAATCCAATGTGAATCTCGTATAAGTACTCACAACCTGCTGCCCTAACTTGAAGTCAACCAACTCACCAAGAAGTATCCGCATAAACAACTCAAGAATGTGTGGGCAGCAATAGTTAACCCATGAATCCAACTGATAAGTAGGAGTGAACCAAAGATGAACTAGAGAATCATTCCCTAACACCAAATCATCACTGTCTCCCAAACTCCATCTGGTACAACTCAACTGTTGATCACAAATAGGAGTCATGTGTAGGCTGGTCGGTACATTAGCTCGGGGTCCGAAGCTAAAAGTAGTCCCACTAGAGCATTCATGAGTTAACACTTCACTACCGTTCTCCTCAAATTGTTGCAACTAGAGGAATTTCCTTCTTCCAACTCGAAGAGTGGATTGTCATAGACCCTATCATCTCCCATATCAAATAAGGGGTTATGAAAATTGACCCCCCTCATGAGCTGATTGTGAATCCAAATCAGCAAAGTTGCTCAATTCATACTCATGATCAATTGTAAGCAAGGTTAAATTTGTTTTATTTTCATTGACTGGTTCAAGACCAAAATCATCATCAATGCCATCAACCGTGCTTGATTGTTGATTAGCAGTCGAAGTAGCTCCAAAATCAAAAGAGAATTCATCTCATGTTGGCTCCTTTTTGGATTGTAGTTCCATCTCATCAAGTTTCCCAATATCAGGAAGTGATTTGTTCTGTTCTTTGAGTTCCTCCTGTGATGTAGTCCCTTCAAATGACTCTTTCATCAACACGTCAACATTTATATCCACGCATATATCTCCAATCATTAGCTATCCCTGAGAAATCAGACTCAATCCTACTTTGTCAACACTGTTACAATCATCATAAGTTGTTTTGAAGTCCTCAACCTGATTACATCCAACCAAACGATCTCCCAGGAGTGGGTCATTATTCTCAAAGTTCCCAAACACATAATTGGTGTTTTCAAGAACTCTGGACAGCTCCAAAGAAGCATTAAAGGCTGTTGCCTTGTCTTCCCCTTTCTCTTTGTTGGACTTTGCACGTGGTCCACTTTGTAATATTTGCTTACCTTCTGATTTGAATTTAAGCTCTAATGTCTGAAAATTCAAGGTAAATTCTCCCAAAGATCGCAGCCACTGAATGCCCATGACCACATCTATCTACAATGTTAACCACGTAGAAGTCCTCCTTAATTTCATGTCCTCTCAAAAGGATGCTCAACTGGGGAACCATCCTGTTACACTAAATAGTGAAGTCATCAGCTACCATTACCTTGAAGCCACCAACCTCCTGTGTCTAAAGTCCTCTCCGAACCACTAACCCATCATCAATGAAGTTATGTGTAGCTCCTGTATCGATCAATGCTAACATTTGTTGCCCCTATATCTACCCTCTAATGCACAACGACTGATGCTCATGAAAGTTATGAAGTTGGGAAAATGTCCCATCATGGTCCAACCCCTTATCACTATTTTTTGGTGTCTTCTCATCCTCTTTTTCTTCAAAATTAGTTGGCTGATCTGATTTTTCTGATTCACTTTCTTCACCTGATTGGTACTCAATTAACAATGCCTTTGCCTTGACATCACATTTGTGACCCTACGAATAAGGTTCTCTACATGTGAAACATAATCCTTTCTTCCGAAGTTCATTTAAAGTCCCAGTGTCTAACCTCATGAAGTTTTTCTTAGGCTGCTCCTGCTCTTTGGTGTCAATTTTCTTTTCTTTTTCCTTCTTGGGCTGCAAGTCCTTTGACTGAAATTTATTTTTAAATGTTGAAGTTTCCATGCCCCTTGCCTTTATAATTGCTTCCTGAAGGCTATGAGGGTTGAAGGCTTTAATCCAACCCCTAAGAGGATCCGAAAGACCATCAATAAACAACACTATGAGCCTCCTCTCAGATGTATCAGTCACCAAGATAGAGAGTTTTTGGAAATCAACAATATAGGCATCAACTGACCCCCATTGTTTGAGTTGAGCCAACTCCTTAAAGTGCAGCTTGAGGTCAGTTTTGTCAAACCTTTCAATTAGTCTCTCTGTGAATACTTTGTAAGATGTAATTTGTGCATGCCCCAACGTAAGCATTCCATTATGCCACCATTCATGAGCAATGCCATCTAAATGAATCGAGGCATACTATATGGACTCAATCTCAGGCATAGGATTCAATGTGAAGTATGTGTCTAATTTTTGCACCCATGCTCTTACTGCCATCTTCCCGGACCCATCAAAGTATGGAAGTGTAATCTTCCCAACCTTCTTCTTCAACTCATTTTGCTAGTCCCTATTCCCCCTGTGATTAGAGTGTCTCATCTGTAAGTCAATATAATCTCTAAGTGGCATATCCATTTGAAATCCCAGTCCATCATCAATCCAATCTTGTTTAAATTGTTCCTGCTGCTCCAACAAAGTGAGCTCTGGATTTGCAGGAGCTTCGATCCTTGGTGGGAAATTTGGCATTAAAGGTCTAGCCAATGCTACTTGGTTACCAACTAAATGCTGGTCTGCCCTGTTTCCTTGATCCAAATGGTCCATTCGCTGTACCAAATCAGCTAACCTGTCATTTTGTTCCTATTGTTGTTGTGTTGCCCTCAATTGTCCCCTAACCAAAGTGTCTAGCAAGATTGCTATTCTGTCCAAAGGTTCTTCATTTCTCTCATTCCTGTTATTTCTTTCATTCCTATTTCCATCTCCATCCCTGTCTCCCATACTACCTGTGTTAGATGACCCACTAGATGAAGTTTCAGCTTGCTGCTCTTCACCAGACGAAGGCCAATGTTCCCAGAAACTCTCCTCTTTTCTCCTGTTTCTCTCAAAATATCTCCTTTCTCTGTCACTCTGGCTCATAGGAATCTAAATCCCACTGGATGGCAAGATTGGTTTTGCTCTGATACCACTATAGTAATCTACCGCAATTTTTTTTTCTGTTTTTACCTTGTTGCTGTTTGCTATTTGCAATTGTTTTCATGAAGTTTTTGCATTGCAAGTGAAGGGTTTACATTTTTTTTTTTTTTTAGCATTGTGCAATAACAATAAAATAATGAGTGCATAAAGGAACTAGAAATAACACTTTCAAAGGAAACTAATTTCCTGATTTCTTCAATATTTGTTTTAAGTAAAACAAAGCTTCAAAAATCAGAATTTAAAACTTATTATCAGACCTGGAAATTGAGTTCTTTCAGCAATCATGAAGCTTACTTGACAAGTATGCCTTTCCCCGGGATGCAAGTTAAAGTGACCCAGCTATACAGAGTTTTTGTGCAGCCAAAAGTATCCTAGAATCTGCTGTTTGAACGTCTTTTCAACCCACCAAACAAAGTGCAACAAACCCAACAAGGTCGAACCTCTCTAGTAGGGCAATTTTCTCTAATAAAGTGGATTCTTCACCAAAAAATTTGTTCTTGTTATTGAAATGGACGCCCTTGATAGAAGAAATGATATCTCAAATACCCAGAATGAAATCTCGAGCCAATGAGGAAATATGAGCAAATTATCAGTTTCAGCCCTATGTCACCTAGAGAAGCTCAACCTGCTTTAGAAAAATTCAAATTGTCCCCCAAAAATTACAATCTAGTACTCAAAACGTTCAGCAAGAGAAGGGGCTTCCAATGGATCAATACCTAGAATAATATCTTCAACCGATAATGAGCAATGAGTAAATAACCAGATTCAGGTCCAAAGTAAAGTCTCCTGTAAAATGATTAAAACACACCAAAATGAGCTATTTCTCTCCACTCCAAAATCCAGCAGCCACGCATCCCAAAACTACTGAAATGCAATAAAAAATATTGGTAAATCTTCATCTTTGAATACCCAGCTGTGATCTTTGAATGAAATCACCCAACACAAGTCTGAGCAAGTCTCTCACTGCCAAGACAAGTCTTAAAACTTGAGGGGCTACGTCCTCAATTTCGTTCTTCAATACCCTGGCACCACACCAGCAACATCCTTGTAAAAAACAAAAACTCCAACCTCCCCAAATGAGCCTCCAAAATGAACTTTTAATAAGTTTTC
Source organism: Sequoia sempervirens (assembly GCA_007258455.2). NCBI lineage: Eukaryota > Viridiplantae > Streptophyta > Pinopsida > Cupressales > Cupressaceae > Sequoia > Sequoia sempervirens. The sequence continues at coordinate 32,243 of VDFB02138936.1, forward strand.
TCCAACAACCCTAGTTTGCCTCCAAAAACTCCATAAATTTGATTTAAATTAATTTTAAATCTTTTTACCTCCATAGTTTGGGCGCCCAAATGAGGTATTATATTATTTATCTTTAAAACAACTTCAAGTCATTAGACTAGGCACCCTTGGTCTATTTTTTAATTGAGACACCTTATGTCCCCTTTTTAATTAAACATTATAAAGTCACTTTTAAAACACATTTCCCAAAGTGCCTCAAATATTAAAATAATCTCCTAAAGTGACTTAATCCTCTGAATGTGCACATTGACTAGCTTGACCAGGGCTAGCCTGCCAAATTTGGTCAACCCTAATTGACTTACTATTTTTAGTAAGTTCCAAAAATAGTAAGTAATGCACCTTGAAACTTGAGCTAGAGAGAAACTGAGATGCTCGAGATGGCTCACCATTGACTGGAGTACTGTACCAGACCCCCTGATAAAAATAGCACTTACTAAAAATAGTAAGTGTTCCTAAAACAAACCCAACTGACGGAAGGTGTTGTGAAATGGGGACATTACATTATTGTTATTTAAAAAGTAGTAATGAAAATATTCCAAGTGGCACCGACTAAGTTTTAAAAAGGTTTAAGTTAATTCAAAAGGGCAGCGATCACCCAATATGGGCAGCAGCAATAATAAAGCAATGATTAATATGTTAAATAGGACAAAAATTAAATATATGAAAAGTAGTGATCACCTCTACTTAGGTTGTGTTCTTTCAAATGGGACAATGAAGAGCACAAAAGATATACTGAGAGGGGGGGAAGGGCGGGGATGAATCAGTATATCAACAAACTTTTACCCTCTTAAACTTCTTATCAACTTCAAACTCTAACACAAAATCAACTATGCAAGAATATCACAATATGAACAAGTTGACACCAAGATTTTTACGTGGAAACCCTTGCGGGATAAAACCACGGTACAAATAATGTACTTTATGAATTATATAAACCTACAAAGAGCACCAACCCTTAATCCTGATTAAGTGAGCACCAACCTACAAGGAGCTTCAACCCCTAAAGCTGATTTAGTAGGCACCAACCTACAAGGAGCACCAACCCCTACTTGCCAAGCACCAACTTAGCAAAGATTATAATTTGAATGATAATTTTCCACCTTCGATGTTGCTTCTTCAACGGATGATGGACAATTCTGCTCAAACACTCTTTCTCTTGAATTTATCTTTCTTGAGAGATATAGCATATGATGAATTCACTTTTCTTTCACTCACAAATCTGCAATCACTGTTATTCACAAGTCTGCCATAAAATCTTCTTTTACAAATTTGCTCTTCTTACAAGTCTGTCATAATCTTCTCTGTAGATATATTCAATTCACTTTTATCTGCTCCACTTTACAATTCTTCCTTTTTAACTTTTCTCACATGCTGCATATATATTTCAGAATAAGTCTGAAATATACTTCATTAAACTCTGCCCTACACTGTATTTTTGAAGATATATCTTTTATTCCTTACTCCAATACTCTCCAATCACATATTTCATTAAAATACATAATCTTGATTACTTCCTCTGTCTTCTAGATGATATGGCCTTTTTTATTCCATTAGACAACAACTACAATCTTCAGATGATGTACCCTTTTTTTTTTTTACACATACTACCACACCAGATTGTGTTTCAAAAATAAAGCATTAATTCCACAATATCACCCTTACTTCCTCTTCTTTACCCGTACTTAAATGATATTCATTTCATTCACCAGCACTTCAAAGAGTGCTTTTATTTCACACACAGCACACTTTTATCCTCTATCTTCAGATTATATACATCTTACACACACGTTCATACTTCACATGATATTCATTTTACACAGCCGCACACATGTGTGTTTTGATGATATATCAATTGTTTCACACACAGCCATGTCTCACATTCACAAAAATGTTCAATAAAATCCACACTACATATCTGATTCTTACACCATATATGTATATTGGACAAACTTAGTGACCTTTGGCTGTAGTGACCTTTGGCTGAAGTAATACGTCATTCTGAATCTGCCTTTCAAAACATATTGCACCCTTTGACCTTCTAGTTTGTTTGTATCATTTCATGTAGACACATCACGTCCTTTTGGATTGCGTCTCTTTTATGATTAGTAAATTTTCATAAAATGATTTTGTTTTTGTTAAAGCAACAATCACATTTCTTTAATATCTGATTTTCTTTTATGATGTCTTCTGACGTCTTGAAGCCCGCACTTTATCTTATGTGCAAATATTAAAATTGTTTGAAATGCTCCTAACATAAATCGCACCTTTGAATGACTCAAGCTGCTTCCAACAGCTCAAGGAAGTGATTCTTTTCTTCTTTTGGCTTTTGTCTTATCTGCTTTGACAGATCTTGTCTTTTTCTTCTTTACAAAAATACACCTCTCTTTCAATACGATTTCATTTATAATATCGACTCTTTACAAATTTGTCTCATTCTGAATCTTTATTCCCTACGGCTGTATGTTTCTATCGAACCTCTCCATAAGATATACGCCTGCCAATATCTTTGTCTTCTAGCGTAATCTTCCAGAAATGATGTGGCGACTAGCATATGAGCTTCTCACGGCATTTGAAGATATACTCAATATTTTAAATTCCCTTACTCTTCAAGCAGCTCCCGACTTGTGGAAGCAATCCTCTTTTTCTTTATGAATTGTCTGCTTTGTCTTGCTTTCCTTTGTCAACTTGAAGTCCCAGCACATCTTCGATTTATCAATAACTGCTAAACTCTACAAACTTGTCCACAGTTTGTCTTTTAGCAGATTCGTCTTATTCAGAGGACGATCATGTCTCTTCCCAGATTTGTCTCTTCCTTTATAATTTCTAACGGCCTGAATGAGTAATATAAATCAATCAATATAAATGGATTCCTCCCAGCAAGCACACAAGCACCTCTAAAATGAAATATTTTTATCAATTCCTTGAATCTCTCATATTCAGAAATTATTGGCCAGATATCATTGATCACTAATAAGAAGATGTCTTAGATTATAGTGATCAATCTACTTCTTCTGATCAGTGATTACAATGGTTGCAATGCCAATTTACTAATTCCTGATCAGATATCAGAAATTATTGATCAGATATCATTGATCAACAAATTCCTTCCATAATGGCTTTGATATTGATGATAAGCAAGCCAACAATCTTGTTCATACATTTGACATCCACTTGTCATCAATGACTCCATCTTTTTCGCTTTGACATCAATGACAACATTTCCAACAGACAAATCAAGATATGGGATATTTAAGTAAAGAGAAATAAAAAAGTCAGCAAGGAGATAAGCAGCAACAACGGATATAATCAAGGAAAATCAGAAAGGAAATAGAAATATATACCTTCTAAATTAGAAATAATTAATTGTTTGGTATATGTGCAGCAGTCTGGTTTTCAGAGTTTTGTGGTATGAAATCTGATTTATAATTATGCAGTTGCAATATAATTTAGTATAAATAATGGTCATTGTTTACTAGATATTTGAAATACTAATGATACATTGCTGTTATGACTGTTTACATATATCAATGTATACTAAGTATGACTGAATTAATGTTTTCTCCACAGTTTATTTATTATATGTCCTGAATGTTTTCAGCCATGATTGAGGAGATGAGGGATTGCAAGACGGGTACGGTGATAGGGCACTCTCCTAGGTATGCCACCTCAAGGTGGGGACCAAATGAGCCCCATGAGGCCAAGGGGGTACAGAGGGTACTGCCGTTGGGCTTAGGAGAGATGGGCTTCCCGGGCACCGTGTTGTAACCTCACCCCTCCACCATGGTGAATCAACACAAGAAGTCCAATCATAGGGAGAGGGAAATGGATGGCAAGATGAGGGGATAACGGGATGTGGACATCTCACTGGGTACACAACCTCATATGGATGGCACAGGCCACATGAGGCCAAGAGGGATGGTATATCTGCTCGTGGGCCTAGGGCAAAGGATCCAGAGACACCCTATCGAAGTCACCTTATCCTATGCTCTCGTATGGTTGAGCTTCTCAAACAAATTTAAAACACCTTAAGATCCATTTTATATTTCTGATGAGAATTTGATGATGCTTAATTAAGATAGTCAATTTATTGAATTTTTGGTTGTAAATGATTTTTAACCTGTTTGCAGGGCTTCAATCAGATATAGGTAATCCTAACCCAGCTTGTTGATTTAAGAACCAAGATTTAGGGCTAAATTAGGGCACTTACAAATTGGGGACATTACAAAGTCTTATATGCACAATTGATAGGACAGCTTAGAATCCTTAAACTGCACATACAGTGCCAACACCATCCAAGAAATTATGATTCCCTGGTTGATAAAATAAATGTAACATGTCTAAAGCAGTGAGTTGCTTAATAAGGGATCAGTTGGTCCATTGAGCTGTATGTATGACCTCTTTACATCAATTTATTGAATATAGATGGAGTTAGACAATGAGCACATGTCAATTCCTTAATTGATGGAAGCCTTGTACCACCACTACCTCATTCACTCCTTGATTGGCAATAGTTAGGTTTGACCACTTCCTCATCGAGCTAACTTCACTTGATATTACTGCTCCTACATGTTGGGTCAATCCACCAAATCATTGTGGCTAATTCAACTCCTCTAGGCCACTTGTCATCCTAACTTGTGCATCTCGAAGTTCTATAAATGGTAGTATTTTCTTTGATTTTTGTAACACAAAGACAAATAGTGGAGTTCTATCATTTTCCAACTATATGCTTTGAATTTATCTCAGCATAATGTTGTTTTGTTCCTATGGTAGATTTCTTGTTGCAATTGATACTTCATGAAATCTAACATGGTATCAAAGTGGGGAAGTTTAGGTGTCAATTAATTCAATTTAAAACATTGTCTTAGTTTCTTTTACCTAGGGTGTACAATCTTATAAATTTGAGTGATCTTAGATCACCTATTGTAAGAGGCTTCCAACAAAGAAAGAAACTATCTCATTGCATTCAGAAGGTCCAAAATGGCTAGGTTGGACTTTTGTTTCATCCAAATTAGAAACTGTTAAGTCAACTTATTTTGATTTTCCTATAGGGTTTGATTTTGTATTTTGATGGTGGCTCAATTCTTGGAGCATCTCAGCACAAAAAGGACCTTACAGTTGCATTTGGAGCAATCAAAACCTACAAATCAACTGTCAAATAGTCAAAAAAAAAAAGTAGATGACTTAAAAAACAAAAATAGCCCATTCAGCCATGCAACCTGTGCATGGGTAATGTCTATCCAACATATTGGATGCCCATTTGACTATTATTATTAATTAATTGAAATTCAAAACCCAATCGATTACCCACTTCTTGACTCAAAAATGCAATGAGAATAGTGTAAAAAAAAATTTGAAGTGGCCAACGAACATAGTTAAAAATTCAAACATTGTTTAGCCCATGGATGCATCATATTGTGTAACCAACATATTAGATACCCATTTGACTATACTTATTAATTAATTGAAATTCAAAATCATGTACCCGATATGTTGGATAGACATTGCCTTGCATGCAAACATGACAGAAACAAGTAAAGAGTTTTTATTTTTATTTTTTAAAATTAAATTGAAAATAAATAAATAAACAAAAAAGCAACAACAACAAAAAAATTGTTGAAAAGAGCGTATGTGCTAACATTGATAGGGGATACAAATGGTTACCAACCCCACTGTCACCACCTAACATGGTAGGTGATATACCCTTCCCCAACAATTCACTTTTCTTACACCAACAGCTTCAAAACTTCAGCCACCAACATTCTCTGCCTCCCACACCTAGTATATTTGTCACCTATCCACTGTCACCTAACCTCCAATGCCCCATTTTACTGCCACTAGCAGTGCAACTCTTACAACCCAAATTCACCACATCTGTAGGATTTTACTACCAGCAGGCCATTGCACCTCCACTCAATTGCCCAAGAGAGACCACCAACATTGCATCACCCCATGCCACCTCAACCAATGGTGCTACCCTCCTACCATGTGGCTTGCCAAAACCTCTCTCATTATGCTTTCTTATTTTGGAGGTTAATTTTGAAGACCCCTAACTTGCTTGTGCAGGGGTATTTTTTCAAACAACTAATTTTTGGAATGGACCAACTTTCTAAGTACTTTGCAATGGTATAATTGGTCTTTGCGTAGCTCCCAGTTTTTTTAGAAAATCAATTTTCTCACAACCTTTGTTGCCCAATCTCATTTCTTTGAACTTATAGAACTCGTTACTTTCACAAATGGACTTAGATTTGAGTACCTTTTTACCAAATGGAAGATTTTTCGAGCACTATGCATTGGTGGTAGCTATTTGTTCTTACTCTACCATTTGATTGTACTTTCAGCTTTTTGGTACACATAGAACATTGTAAACCTCTGAAAAATCATATTCAACTTTGTAATTGCACTATTTAAAAAGTGCCACACTATAATTTCTAAGGATGTCTGAATCGAGCTATTTTGGATGGGTGTTAATGCAAAACACCCTCAATTATAAAGTGTCATTTCATGTACTAATCTACTGAACAAATCCCTCACAATGCTATCGTAAAACTGATATGATAACAAACCCTTAGAAAATCGGTCATAGAAGGGAAAAAAATACCTCTTGAAAGCCCTTCAATATGGTCAATCTTGTATGCTCATATCTTGTTTGAAAGCTCAATGAAACAATGAAAATACCCTAGGCAGCTTTGATGAGGGAGAACAGTTGAATATTTTTATGCAAATGATGACTGAAAATCGTCCTCAAAACCCCAGGCGTTCAGTAACAAGTGAAAATCTGGGTTTTACTGGTATAAAACCCTGCTGAAAATCCAGGTGCCCCACTGGAAGTCAATGGAAATTGCTATGTCTGCAATGATCAACCTTGGCTGAAATACTCATCTGCCAATCAAGCAATCTGCAAACCCTTTGAAACAATGGAGACAAGTGGAGAATGACAATCTATTTAGGAGAAAGAATAAGCTATTATCAGCTTGCTTTTCCCTTTAATTGTCTATATATAGAACTGTTGTTATTCTTGCCTTCAATTTTTAACCAAAATCTGGAATTCCTCCCACCAAGCACACTCCTATATATAGAGGATTCAATTTTTCGTTTTGAAGATGTAGTCAGTCTTTACAGAGGCACATGCCAGCCTACAGGTGAAAATTTTTGTTTAAGAAAAATGATCTTCAATATGGTACTCTCCTCTATACTGCTTTGCATATTTTGTTCGTTGAAAACCCATAAACGTTAATAGTGGAACATGCTTCTCTACATAATTGTTATTTTTTGAAAAATTTAAAGAATGTTATTTCTCAATGAAGAACAAGTAGTATACGTTGTCATTTTAACTTTTTGAAAAGTCGTCTTCCTTAATAAAAATGTTTCTTGATATATGTCCACATCCTTTGCATTTTGAAAACTGTCGTCTTAACAGTGCCACACACTTTACTGTACTGCCTTCTTTTCTACTTAATGGAAATTTTGTCAATCCTTAATACAGCATGCACCTATGTAGGGGCTTCCACTTCTTACTTAACAAATTTCATGTTGGTCTTCTACTAGGCATACTTCAAAGTTCAAACATAGGGTACAATTTTTCTATAGGGCATGCGCTCTTCTATTGAGTAACATTTTTTAACTCGAAATTGTCATTGTTCACATAGGAATGCTCCATTGTACTGAGTGACATTTTCCTAATTTGATGAATTTCAGCCTTTTCTCCATCGTCCTAACTCCAATGTTTTCTTTGTTGGATGCATTGGAAATCTCATTCTGTTGCCCTGAAAGTACACTGACTAGCAACGACACAAAAAAACATGGATGACCACAACAAATGTTGAAACATGACTCATCATTGAAGTAATGACAAAGTTTTGGCCTAAAACATGATGTAATACAAATGTTTTTTTGCACAGATAAAACAAGTTGATCCTTGTATTCCAACTCCAAAATCTTCTGCTCAACTTTCCAATTTCCAATTGAATAAAGAAAGGCTGTACATGCTTTCTTATATTTAGGCCAAATAACTAATAAGTGATACCTCAAATTATTTCAGCTGAGGAATGGTTCCGAGTATGCAGGATCTGCAGCGTGACTGGGTTGCTTTCATTTCAGATTCAAAGGAGGTACAAAAAAATAGAGTTCAGAATTCTATATACTACTCTTTTACTAAAATCTAACCATCTCTGCATGTGTATTGCCTGAACATTAAGTAATTACATCCGATGACAACACACAAAGGGAAGTCAAGAATAATGTATTCTGACTGACAGAACCAGAAAAGAAGGAGAAAGCTGGAAACTGCATTAATATTAAAACATACTCCATAGAAAATACAAAACATACCGAATGAAATAAAATTCCTGCAATACTAGATCATACAAAGGGGAGTGCAAATGATGGATGATTTAGCAAGAAAACTACCTTTCCAGGAATATTTACATAAGAAGCTCGACTACCAGTTGCAATTAATATATGCTTAGCTGTGTAGTGCTTGTGTGCTCCGTCTGGATATATCACCTCAACTTCATGTTGCTCAACCAACTTGGCCTCCCCTTCCAACATTGTCACTCCAGAGTTGGTAAGCAATCTTTTGTAGACTCCATTGAGCCTTGTTATTTCTTTTGTCTGTAACAATTAAGAAAAAAGAGTTAATAGCTTATCATAATTAACTATTTACCTGGCACTGTGCAACAAATGGTCAAAAAAAGATTTCAAGTCATAAGCATCAATTAATAAATTTTTTAAAATGAATCCAAAATAGATCAACTCAAGTATTCGCTGGTTTCAACACAAACTGCATAATGGGATCAAGCCATAAGATGAGAAAAAATCACCATTGGCATGACCAAGTAGATAACAGTAAAAATGAAGGCACTACTATTTGGCATTCAAAGAGAAAGCCATTCTTCTTAGAAAATTAGCATTACAAATCGTAATAAGCCATTATCTCATATCAGCTCAAGGAAAACATAAGCTAGAATATATCTCAAGACTTCTAGAGTACTATGTTGGAGAATAGGAGCAACTTAAACTACAGGAAAAGGTGAAATAAACCTTGAAACCAAGGTAAGTGTTAAGGCTATACATAGAAAAAAAAATTAAAAATAAAAATAAAAATCCTAAAAGAAGCTAAAAAGCTTGACATTGAAAACTACCAGACTTTTGAAGTCCCATTTATTCTTCATTAAGGACAAGACACTATAATCATGTACCATTAATAGTAGGAAAAACAGATGATTGCTTGCAATTTACAAAGAAACCAAACAGAAGTGTCATGAGATTTTAAAAGCAGAAGCATCTCTAAAGATATAGCTACAAACAGCATTAGGAGGAAGACACTTGTGTAGGTGATAAAATAGCTGAAGTTTGCATTCTATGAATGCTGCAAACACAATAGAAGCCAAAATCTCAATCCAAAAACATATTCTTAAGCAAATCCTAAATGAAATTGTCTGGCAAGCATCTAAATGAGTATAATATAGAAAACTAGCTCTACAATCCATTTGCACAGACCTTGTGTAAACTAAATAACACAAATCCTGCAAAAAGTCAGTCATATCTATTGCCCTTTAACATTCTATACTATCATGCTAAATGGCATGTCCCAATACCTTATTTTCCAGAAGCCTTTTCCAGTCAAAAGTGATTGGCCCATTGATATCCCATCCAAAATTTCTTGAATCCTGTAAGTCATGCAACAAGGACAAATTAAAGTATTTCCTATAAAACAACTGGAACAAATTCAATGGAACCCCAGTGAAAGTCAAAGAATAAAACAAAAAAAAGGTATTTACTCTCTGAGTCCTTTAAATCTCATCTTAGTTTGATATTTAATTAAGTTGCCAGTACTGATACGGGTTTGGGTATGAGGGTCCAGTACTTTGGTTTGCCATTTTTTTACATGGGTTTGGTATGGCTTGGGGATGCCCATACAGAAAATATATCTGATATTAAAGAAATTGACATTAATGCCAAATAAATATTACCCTAATATGCATATAATAAACAAAACTATCCATAAAATAATACTGATATATTGTACTCGATGAGTTTTCTTCCAAGTTTTTAGTATTTTCATTTTTATTTATTTTTAAGCCAAAAGTGGTAGCCCACTTATAATATATTTATTTAATTTAATACATATTACTGGTTCAGGCGCACATACTGGCGGGAAAGAACCAGCAAGAAAACCCCCAGTCATAGTCCGTGTAACAGTTTTTACAAAGCATTATAAAGACCAGAAAAGTCATTTATAATTTACAAAATTTTTAACGTACCCGATACAACTGAAACTACCCTATACAACTGGACAAATCCCCATTGATGGCCAAAACCAGAACAAATACTGACTCAATGCGTAACATTAACCCATAAGCCAAAAAACAACCCACACCACAATTACAAGATTCAATGTGCTAAAAAGATGCAGATTTGTTTCCAGCTCTTTGGAAACCATTAACCGAACTTTCCTCAGACTCCACATGCTTTCCAATATGCTGACGATCAAAAGATGAAACTGTTTTGTTAATGTCCGGAACATAACAGTAGCAGAACTTTCTTTTCACATCTTGTGAAGTAACTGGAATTTGCAGATCATGCATACAGACATGACTTCTCAAAAACGAAATTGCATAAAACTTTCTTTTGAAAACATCACTTTCTTCCATAGAAATAGCCAGTCTATGTATGTGAAGAATCTGATATAAATGCACGGAAGTATCATGCATTGTTGACATTAACATGCCTTGAAAAATCTCTGCAAATCTCATTTTATGGAACAAAAAGTGTCGTGGGAACAGACCACCAATCAAGCCAATTTATGTGTTGTTTATTTAGGCAATTTAGAGACCCAGATTTGACCATGGTAATGATCGAATACTGTTTGATTTCAAGAGGGCATTCTGATACCTGCACAAGTATCCCCTGGATTCATCATTGAAGAACACAGGCAGAGCATGGAAAATCGGAGCAACTCAACTGTTTTGTGAGGGACATCAATGTCTGGTTCAAAACAGGTCCAGGAATAATCCCCATAAAACGGCATTTTACCATATCCAATCCTTTTCAATCAAAATTAGAAGCTGCACTAAACAAGCATGCAATTCCCACTGAAAGGAATTACTATTAAGCTTGATATGAACAATATAAAAGTGTTTAAAA
>VDFB02138937.1:0-24346 GCA_007258455.2 Sequoia sempervirens
AAAAGGGGGCGAGGGGCAAAAAAAGGTCCTATTTTTATAAAAAAAATAGTATATAGCGTTTGAGGGGCCCCCTTTTTTATTAACCTTTTTTTAGAATTACAAAAATCTGAACAGTGAGAAATTACCTAGCACCATGGTGTTTATCCCCATTCTTTCGGCTAATTTTTTTAATGAATATATAATATTTTATGAATTTTTGAAGTGGACACATTCTAAAAAGCTGAAATTTGAGCGTGCCCCCTCAATTTTTTGAAAACTAATCAAAAATTGATTTTTTCGTCATGTGTAGAATGGTGTTGGTTTTGGACAAAAAACAGAGGCAATAACAAGAGAAGTTATTGATGAAAACCTTAACTTAATCAAAACGTAACAAAAATTATATGTTATTTTGTGTGTTTTTTAGGAAGAATAATAGTGTCCTATTTTTTATTAGTCAAGTGATATTTTTTCTTATATAGACCATCAAATTCATTTAGAGAATATTTATTTTTCCTCTTTGATACTTTTATCCACAAAATCTTGCAAAATTTCTCCATAACATATATCTTTATTTCTTTGTTTTTACTTAAACATACATTCAAATTGATTTTCCATTTATTCAACTTTATCAAATAAATCAAAATAACATTATGAAAATGTTGATTGATGTAAAATATAATGAAATATATTTATGTCATATTTTTATGTCCAAGGCGTTTCCTTATTTGAGTTTCATGAGCTCATTTTTCCTATGGACAGTTGAAAATCAAGGAGAGACCCTAGTTGACAATGAAACGAATCTTAGCCATCCATCATTTTTTGCCATTTTTGACTTTTTTTTGCCATTTTTTCTAGTTGTTTTTCGCCTTTTTTTCTGCTTTCCCCATTGCTATTGTTTTCCCAGTTGTTTTTTGCCATTTTTCCCTACTTTCCCTTCCGCATTGGTTTCCGCTCCTCCAAACTCTTCCTTGCAGGTATTTTTATTCAAATGAAAATTACAGCCCTTTTCCCACTCCTCACGCTACTTTTTCCATCGTTGCCATTCTTGCCTTGTTGCCAGCAAAAAAAACCAAAAAAGAAAACACTTAGGATTTGGGCAATGAAAGTTGTTGACCCTAGGGAAATGGACTTGAAAGGATATTAAAACAAAATTAAGAAATCTATGTTTTATTTGAAATGTTGTGTGGATAAATGGAGTTTAGGTGCCCCCAAATGTATTTAAAATGGACGTGGGAAACTTATATAAATCACTTAATTGATAGCAAAATAAAATGTTAATGGATATAAGATTTATATATTGAATTTTAATTTTAATTTAATATTGTTATTAATTTTAAATGTGTAAAAACATAGATGTTACATTCACCATTCTTCAAATGAATTTTATAATAATAATATTACTATTATTGTTCTTAATATTTAATATCAAGCACTACTAATAAAATATTCATTAGGAATAATGATAATATAACAAGTAAAGTTAGCAACATAGAAGTTTCAATAGTAGAGATTAATATTATTTTAAATATTAGTATAAATGATACGAGTTTAAATGCACAATTAGATATAAGCATTAAATAATGGTGGTATTATATTAGAGATAAAATAAACATATAGTGATGCATGGTTTATAGAATCAATAAGATTTAATATAAACAATCTAAATCAAATCAAGAAATAACGTAGGAGTTAACACAATCTAGCAACATCATTATTACTTTATCAATTAAATAAAAAATATTTAAATTGAGGATATTTTGATGATGATGATAGTGCTAATAAAAAATAATAATATAATAATAAATACATAAAATAAAGACATAAATATTAAATATTTATATAATAATATAATAGTTAATACATAAAATTTTAAAAATAAATATAATAATATTATTCTATAATAAAAAATAAAATAAAATAAATAATAATATTAAAATTATTTTCTAAATAACTTATCAATTGATCTCATATACTACACAAATGTGTGCAAAAAATAAACCAATTTTTCTCTAATTGACCTTCTACACCTCTTCGACGTGCCCATTGCACAAGGTGCCATAACTAGTTTTAATATATTTTGTGATAGTCTACAAATAGTAATGCCATAACTAGTTTTAATATATTTTGTGATAGTCTACAAATAGTAATATACAGGACGCCTGACATGAATTCCAAAGCCTGAAGGATGAAAAATGAATCAAACGCATATTCCTTTTTCACTTCCAAACGCCGTATGGAGATTATCTACTACTGAGTGTGGTGTCGCTCTCTTATCCTTCATTACTCTTTTGAGTCCGTTTATAGTGAAACACGTAATTTTTTAAGGCTTGTTTTAATTGCTACAATATACTTTCGATTGATGTGTTTTGTATCACCATAAATAATATTAATGGAAGAGGCAAGCATTACGATCTGCTGGTTTCCGGCGAAGCAGAACTCAATGTATTTCGCGCTAAGGGAGTGTTCTTTTCTCCTTCCCCCCTTTCATTAATATTCATCTTTCTGAGCATTAGGACAACATTTGTCTTTTTTTAACTGGTTAATATCTGTAGAGAAGGATTAACTGGTTTTGGTTACTCTTCTACAGGTCGAAGGTTCCAACTTCCATGTGGGAACGTATGAAGGGAGCAGGACAATTTTAGCGATGAGCGGAAGTGGATCGGTAAAGAAGTCAGTTAATGTGTTTCCTATTGTCGTTAGGAGGAAGATTGTAGTGCTCAGATGAACAAAGCACAGGCGACACAGTTGCTGCTTACTCACTTTCGTGTGAAGGGAGTAATTCACTTTGGAAAAACTTCTAGCGCAAACCCTAAACATCTACGTGTTTGTGTGTGGTACTGGGAGGTTTGTACTTCGCTTGTTTTCCTCTCTTTCTCTGTCTTTTGACCCAAGATTCCGCAAACCCGCGCCTATGGTGGGGACGGGACCCACCTCCCCTCGACGCCACCAGCTGGAAGATGGAAAAGAAAATAAAAATCACAGAACGTCGCAGTCATCCGTGTCAGACGCGGGCCCCGCGAGGCCACACTGTTGTACCGAATGAATCTAGGGCGGGATTTCCAGATGCTACAAGAGACGTCGCTGTCATAGACGTGAAAGCCAGGCCCTCGGGTGACGTGACGCCTACCTTCCTTCTACCGTCCGTTAGGCGGCCGCTGCCCGCGGGCAGGGCGCCACGACAAAAACTCCCCTATCCGCCTTGCCTTGGACATGACCATCTCACTGCAAGATAATCTAATCTATATCTTTATTTATTAAAAGGGAAAGCTTTCCTTTCCTTGAACCTTTTTTCTCATGTTCCGCGCGCTATGACAAACAGCATCCAATTTATCTTTGTTTCTGCTTCTCTCCCTTATTAATAAATTTCCTCCTCCTTTTCATGAGTCCATCACATCCCATGGTTTGTTGCAGTGAGGACAGAGGGAGGCTTAGGATTGAGCCTCATGAGCCCCTTTGCCCGACACAACACATCCTTCCGATACTCTGACACACACACTTCCTACTCCAATCTCCTGCTCTAACTTGGCGACAGAAAAACATGTAGATGATCATTTTTTAAATTATATAGCAGAAGGAATCCCCAGTTTCACTTTCACCATTCACCGTCACCACTAGTGACGATGATGATCATGGTGATAGAAGAGGGTGATACCACATCAAGGGAAAGTGGAGTAAAGTTGATTGAGTTAGAGTGATTCACACGGCACATCTAGGAGTAGCAGTACTAACGAAGCACACACCAATATATTGTCACACTTTTTTGCCTTTTCTCAATTATTTCTTCTTCTTTAAGATATATTCGGTGCCTTTGAAAAGTAGTATGATACTGCCATTTATATGAAAGGTGCTGCTGCTGTTATCCTTATTCTGGCAGCAATGGAATGATGCCACATATAAAGCCTTTCGTGTCATGCACAGAAGAGTCTTTACTCTCTGCACTTCGGTGTATGTATTATATCACTGTTTCTGGTCGTATGTTTCACCCAAAATTCATCAAGTCAAATGTATTATTAATTTCACCCTGTTGACATGGACATTTAAATCATACTTTCATATTCTGAGTTATTATTTGCTTTGCCTCAGCCAATCATTCCTTAGAGGGCCGTGGAGAAAAAAAATTACTAGCTGTACAATTTGACTTTGGCAAAGCTTGCTAGTATATTCATACTATGTAAAATTGTACAGTTTTGGATTTGGTTGTTTTTCTACAATTCTTTTATGGTTGTGTTGTATTTATGGACTGTAAGTTTTTGTTTCTTTCAATTATTTGTTGGTAGCTCTTATCTTTTGGGCAGTGACTATATAGCCCCATGGATACACCGTGGCACATCCATGCATGCTGCATACCATGGCACGGGCTATGATAGCACTGGCTGTCATATCTGTTACTAATGGTCTGCCCCTGGTTACTAGATAGCTGTTGTATATTCTTTGTAATAAGCTTTGATTCAATATAAAATAAAAAATTACTAGCCAAATAAGACAAACATCCTATAGAAATGAATCCAAGTAACTCAAACAAGCTTGGGCTGATAATGTTCTTAATTTTGTGAGAAGAAATGCTTAAGTTTAAATAAATGAAAACAATGATATTCCATATTAATTTTTTAGAAAATATCTTGTGGCAAATATTGTTAATAGATTTATTAATATGTAAGAGTCTTATAAAATGTTAGATATTTATGTATTAATTAAAATGAACTAGCTATTTATGTTAGATATTTATGTATTAATATGTAAGAGTCTTATTTATGTTAGATATTTATTAATTTTTGTATTTATTAAAATGTTTTTTATGTTCGTGGATTAGAGTTTTGTTTATGGAAATGAACTCTGCTGAAATTTATGTTAAAGATTTGCTCATTTTAATATATGGAATCTATATCTAAATGTTAGAAATAGAGCCACATTTAGATCGATGATGGGCTAGCTGCAAAGGGGCCAATAGCTCAGTTGGTAGAGCATTTCGATAGCAGATGATAGGTCCTAGGTTTATGTCTAAGTTAGTCCATATGATTTGTAGCCCAATATGTGGTATTAGAGTTAGGCTAGGAGCCCCAAACACATGTAGTGTGGCTTAAGGAGAGGTGTTGGAAATAAGCCACACCTAGACCATTGATGGATTGGCCACAAAGGAGCATGTAGCTTGGTGGGTAGAACACTCCAACAACAAATGGAAGGTCCTAGATTCGAGTTCTAGTTGGTCCATATAAGTTGTAGTTCAACACTAAAAAGGGGTGGTGTCTTCACTTTCGTACCTACAAAATTGATCTCCCCCATAGAAAGGTCCCATTTCTACTCAAATGATGAGTTACAATGCTTGGTAAGAGCTTGTGGATCTCCCCCATTGAAAGGTTAAAATCCCATCTTTTAACATGATTATGGGTCTAGCAGAAAGGACCAAAATGTAAGATTTCAAACTTTTTTGCAAACAAATTTAGAAGCTTCTAGCAATTCCATTCACTCAAAACAAACCACTCTTACAAAGAAAGAATAACTATTTTGTTGCTTTATAAAATATCTATTTCTCTCTTTAACTGCACAGGTAATGGACCCTCAGAATATATTCTCCATTTTCTTCATGGAGATAATGCCAACATCAATGGCATCTTGTCATATTATGTTGATCTTCCCATCCCATGGCATTTATCAAAGGCTTTTGCACCTTTATGAGCATTATTTAATAGATTTTCCTCATAGTAGAGTTTGTAAATTGTAATACCTTATTGGTAGGTACTCGCTCTAAATAATAGCCACTTGTATTTACTTTACCTTCTTAAAGGCTTCATGAGGCTAAACACGTCTCCTTAACAGTCTACCACCAAGTTCAAACTCTAGACCCTGAACAATTGACTGGACATACTTTTACTTGAGTTGATATGATCATACTTTTACTTAAGCTAATATGGGCATACTTTTACTACAATATACTTCTCTCATTAGATGAAATTAGTGGTTCTATTTCTATTCCTTACAATCTGGATGCATCTTATAGATTCCAGAGAGAATGGGTCAACTTCTCGTTTGAACAAGTACACATTAGGAAATTAATCCTAATCAACACCACCAACTTCCTTGCCAATCCTTATCCTCTACCACTGGTCAAGTCTGCACATGAGTCTTTCTTGCATTACTAGCATAATGAACTCAAACTTGTTAAGAAAAACGATTAAACTCTTTGGGTTATACTTTTGTGTTCACTAAATACACAATGATCAGAAAAGAATACATAAGGCATTAGTAGTAGAAATCTCTGAATTCTTTCAAGGAAAAAGATGTTGTGATTTACTCTATTACAATATGATTCTACTTTTCCTTAAAATAACTTTTTATTTATAATAGCCAGTAAGCTAGTTTGTGTTGCCTTTTCTAGTTTTTGCTAGGCTATTCCAAGGGCTATACTAATGGCATCAACATGAACATGGAAAAGTATTTGGCCAACCCAAGAATCTGAAGATTGGCCAATTCATACATCATAATTTCTTAGCAGACCAATATTGGAAGTAATTATTTTTCAAAACTACCCAATGAAATCTTGTTTTTTTAGCATATTCCCCCAAATAGTTTGTCCAAGAACTGATTTTGGGTACTGGGTTACCAAAATGATCCATATTTTTCCACTTTTTTAAAATTTCTCCAACAACATTCTTAGTTTTTGGAAGTGGCCCTTAAAACATAAGAATTTTAGGATTTATTAGAACATATAGCAATCCAAACTAAGAAAATACAAAAGAAGAATTATTCAACACAAATGCCATAACTGTTTAGATATTCTACCCCAATTTTGTTAAAAAGTGGGTTTTAGTGTGATCTTCTTCAACTTCTTAGTTTGAATATATTATCCAAAAAAATCATTTGTAATGGATATAATTCATAGCCTATTAATGCAATGTGCAGCTAGATAATACCATATCACAACATATCAACAATTACTTATACTAAATTCACAAAAAAAATTACTTATAAGCCACCTTTATAAAAGCTCAGCACCAACAACTTCATTACTTCACCCTTTTGAGATTTTAAATCCTTAAAATAACAACAGACTTCCAGATATTGCTTCCAATGTTGAAGAAATTTGTGGTATGTCCCCCTCTTTGTAGTTTGTACAATTTGCTTCATCCTGTTTTTATCAGGGAGAATGTGGCCACATTTGAAATTTCAACCTATATTTATATATGTCAAGACTTGGAATTTTTTAATCTATGCATTAGCATTCAAAGTTTTCATGGGATTGATAATCTATGCATTAGCATTCAAAGTTTTCATGGGATTGATAATCTGTGCATTAGCATTCAAAGTTTTCATGGGATTGGAAATTATTGATAAATATAATAAGGGCACTGGAGAAGTGCAAAATAAAGAAAAACTACAATTTGCCATATCTATAACGTGTAGCAGCCTCTGGGAAGTTTTCATTGCTAAAACAAATCAACGGTTTGGGCTCATCCACTTATAAAATTTAAAGGTGCAGGCACAAAAACATTATCAAAATCAATGGGTTAAACACACCCAATTAAAGAATTCAAAAGCTCATTCACACCCACATGTAGAGTTCAAAGTTTACGACATACAAAACTTTTGAAATTGGGTAAAACCACTTATAGAATTCAAAGATACAAAGACACACATTTTTCATGCAATAAGGATTGGTATTACTAAGCCAAAGTGGAATCTATATTTGACTCATCTACATTACCAAATACACACAATACATAGTAACTTGCATGAACATTACCCAATTCATAAATTGATGAGGTAAGACATTTGATAAACTCATCTCTTTAGATTGGATGAGGTTTAATGAGACAGTAGAAGAGTCAAAGCTTGAAATATTGGATGGTTAAGCAGATATTCAAATAATAAGCAATGAAAAGATCACATTCATTGACAATTGAGCAACATTCACCTTCAACCCTAAATCTGAAAAGGAAATAAAATCATATTCACATTCTAGAAATTAAAAATCATTGAAACTGTAGATGGTGAAATCTGCAATTGCTAAAAGCCTCCAACACACACACTTAGTATGGTTAGTTGTTCAAACAAAACAAATAACATCTCTATGAAATAATCTAACATGTTCCATAATGCAAATGAAATGACAAAATAAACTAAATTGAAAGCATTAAAAAACATAGTAAATACCCCTATCTCATAGTGGATTGGTCCTTCTTTGATGTGGAAAGAAGCCCTTTCTCAATCCTTGCTAAGCTAATGATGAAAAATGATATGAAAATGCTATGAAGATTGTGGAGATGATGATCAAGATGAAATGCTAACTTGGATGAGTTGTGGAGGATTAAAGCAATAGAGGAACTCTCTATTTATAGCCAAGAAGGATAAAAGAATGCCAAACATGGAGGATGTGGGACTAAAGATCAACCAATGACAAGATGCCACTTGTCAACATGTGAGAGGTTGAGGAATGAGCACATTTTGGTCAATGTGCCAAAGAGGGGGAGATTTGCAATTTGAATTTGATGACAAGATGAGTTAAATGCTAAGTTTGACTTGTGCAAGAGACATGTAAGAGCTCTTAAATGCTTTGTTGGATGTACAAGTCAATTTGGGGGGAGATTCAAATTTGGAAGAATATTCTCTTTTTATGCCATGTTGATGGAAAATGATGAATTTAATAAATCAATAAATTGATTTATTTGTGCAAGTGGGAAAAGCTAGAGGAAAGAGGATTAGGATTAGCATTAATCATGCTTTGATTAATTTAAGATGATGATTAGGATATTTTGACTTTTGACTTATATGCTTGGATTTATTTAAATCAAAAGGGAGGAAATTGATGCACTATCCATTTAATTAAATACATTTGATTTAATTAAATGAAAAAACTTTAGGAGATCAATCAAATAAACTAAATTTATTTAATTGATGGGCAAATATGATTTAATTAAATATGCATGATGTCAATTTCACATGTCTACATTTTCCCCTTCTTTGAAGCAATGTACTTGCTTTGTTGGTTCAAAGAATAAACTTGCCACCATCAAATTTCAAAAAAATTATGATTTTTTCAGATGCCCTAGCAGAAAGAATAACACTGCTACATTGCCCCTTCGAGAGATCGAGTGAAAATGTTCAATTTGAAGGTCGATCTTGCGATAAAGAGGTTTAAGATGGTCATATGGATGGTTATGATGATGATGCAAATGAGATGATTTTAAGATGCTTAGAATAACCAATCTATATTATCCTCAACAACTTGAATGATGATATGATGCATGTGAGATGGATGAGATGGATGATGTGATATGCTATGACTATGTATGCTAATGGTTTGTGGATGCAAGATGGATGCAAGATGGACGCATTGGTGATGATGATTAACTGATCATGACGTGATGTTAGTGCAAAAAAGAAGAAAGAAGAAATGAGATGATGACAAGAGGATCCAACAAGTCCATGATCTGACAAAACTTTATTAGAGATGATGATGATGATAGATGATGATTTGCTTATCAAGAATTGGGACTTTAAAAGGGCTACTTACCTTATGTTTGATAACACACGTAGGTACAATGCATCAAGGTATAAAGAACTAGGACGACGTTGCACCTAGTGAGATGGACTTTGACTTGACAAACAAATAGGAGTATTCTTGTTCACCCCTAACATACAGAAACTTTGCTAGGATGCACTTCAAAAGTTTCAAACATCTCGAACCAAAACACGAAAAGGTATAACCTATCAATGCAATAGTCAACAAGTTGCCATTCCAGCACTAGAGCACCCAAAACACCTTTCATACAAACCTAACAGAACAAGTATTCGCCAAGTTTATATTACAAGAGCATCCAACAAGCACAACTGACAAAAAGATAATGATGAATGCCCCATTCCTTTCTCTCTAAATCGCTTTTATTAGACATCATTGAGAGCTCATTGGAATGAGCGCAATAAGATAAATCAAAAGAAAAGATCAAGTAAACAAGTCAATGTTCTTCATAACTCTAGTGAAAGAGATTTGTTTTGATAGGATAAGAATCCAAAGTGATATCCAAAATGATGCCTATTATTAGAATGATATATCCTAGGACATGCATTGTATAGGATGATGATGGGTTGATAAGTTGATTGATAGGCTATTGATATAAGGTTGATTGAGATGTCTAAAAATGATCAAGAGTTTTATTTTTCATTTAAAATTTTGTTCTTTCGATTTTGATTTTACGTTTGAAACTTGCTTTTGCTGATTGTTGTGATTTTTTCTATTTTTTTTTCCAAAGGATGAAGGTGACGATCAGTTATTATGAGTGGTGTGACAATCAGTTATTATGAGTGGTGTTTATTGTGGGTGCAAGCAAGATGAGACAGATGGATTTTTTCAAATATTTGGATGTTTTTGGAGTTTTGTAATGTTTTGATGTTGTTTTTGGTATTTTTTGAGATTTTTAAATGTTTTGATTTTTTATTTCCAATGTTTTGGGGTTTCCTGAGATTTTGAATAGGAGACTAACCTAAGGACCTATCCTAGGGGCCTTGGGGGTTGATCAACAAATTATCCTTGCCTACGTTATACATGCAGAGACCACGTAGTTTGATTGATGACTTGACCGATTTATAGATGAAGATATACATGATGAAATGTCAGTTTATTATGACAGACTCCTAAGGGACTGACCTAAGTGTCTTGGGGGATGATCAAAGATCAACATTTCCTATGTTTAAGGCTCAGATACCTATAGTTCGACAAGACGGCTCTATTTTTGACTTTTTGACCTATTTTTGGGATTTTGATATGTTTTGAATGTTTTTTGATTTTGGTGATTTTTTGATGTTTTTGGATTTTCTGATTTTAGGACTTCAAGAATATACACGAATCCAATCTAATGAGAACATGCCCCCAACGTGATGCAATAGACTACTCTGATAAAGGCAAGACAAATTGACCTTGAGGATAGGCTGAGTAGTACTAGGAGGGATCATGATATGAACATAGGACTAAGCTATGATGCAGATGTGGGTGGATGAGTGATGGATGGAGATTCAAATGCGATGGATGATGTAAATGTAATGGATGGATGATGAAGAACAAGTCGTAAAGATCCTGGTGGATGGAAAGTGCTTATTTACACAAAGCGCCTGTTTGCCAGGTTTTCACCAAGGTACTTGTCCAAAGTGCCACCGAAGTGGTTTTCACTAGAGGATGATTTATTCTCTTTACTGTTTTTAATCCTTTTTCTATTTTTTTGGAATTTTTGCTTTTTTGGTTGTTTATCCCAAGATGCCTGTTTGCAGGTTCCTTCAAAAGACTAACCCATTTTTGGTTGCATTTTGATAGAATTTTTGGTTTTGCCCAGTTCCTATACAGCCGAAAGATTAGGCATTGAAAGATTAGGCATAAAACTTTTTGAGATGAGTGGTCACGCCCACAAAAGGATATGAAAATCACAGTAAAACCTTTCCTGGGAATTGGACATTCCGACAGGTGACTAATATCTTTCTGAGGACGTTCATTTACTTGTCAAACCAGGGGACGTATACTTTAAATGGTGCAGCAAAATATATGCACTAAGAACTAGTTTCGGTCAAATCTTAGCATAAATAAATACTGGAAAGGAATTCTATCTATGCCACAGGAAGGTAATGCAAAATTCTTTAACTCAACTATGATTTGATTAAAACAGAAACCATAACAACTATGACTAAAACACAAACTATAAACTGGCCTTATGCTGTAGGAACAGTCACAGGGATGGATTCTCTATGCTGCAGGAGCAATATAAGACTAAGTTTGTATGAAAACTTCAAGATGAAAGCTAACTGAAGATCAACAAAAAAGAACAACTAACTAACTAGCTACAGATACTTACTAAGTGGGCCCCTTTAGCAAGCATCTACTAATTACACATGTGCTAAACTCAAAACTTCATTAAAATTTATTCATGAAAACAAAATGATATAAATTGTTTTGTTGATATGGAAACTAACAACAAACTCTGTCTCTTGTCAAACAGATTCTGCTTTTCATTATCATACTAATTCTTACATGATATCTGCTACTCTGTTTCTATCTTACTCTAGCTATCATCTCCTTCTCACTCGCACAGGAGGAGTACTTTATTTAAAATCAGGAGAGCAACTAATTAACTAACCCTATCAAAGAAAGACATGGAAGTAAAGTGTATCCCAGAATCGAGGAACAAACTTCATAAATGAATTAATGTGTTCAACCCGATCCGAAGAGAATCTAGCGCTCCACTCTTTCCAGGTTGACTGTCATTAAAAATATTTCCCAACGGTTTCGGTCAAAGAGTCTTCATTGGAGCTTCCTCGAAGTCGTGCAGGAAATGGAATTTACTGCAAGGCCGAGATCAGCTGCGCTTGACTCGATCATTCTTCAACAACCTGCGAAACAAAAGGTAACAGATGCGAAAGAAAAGGCGTATGGCACATACACGATATCCATTTATTAATCACACATTTAAATCTATTTTATCATTCAAAAATTGTATGCGATATACCATTCATTTAGGGAGTCAACGAGGCAATAAATGTAATCAAGTCAACACAATAAGCTGCAGGAATATGAAAGTATTTTGCTACAGGATATCCCAATAAAAGGTTTCAACAGATTTTAAATAGCCACAAAGTAACAAAAGTAAAGGCATTAAAATTTTATCATAACATCCAAACTATGAGCACATTTTAAGCTCATCACTGCCCCCTACTTAGCCCAATGCTGGTCCTCCAGCATTAACTTTCCTGGTGGTTTATCTGAAGTCAATGGTTGCTGCATGACTCTGAAATAGATTTCCAAATCTGTAATAAAATCCTCTGAAAGCCTGACACCTTTCATACCTTCGATCTTCTAAATCATTATTAATATTTGTAGCCTAGTGAGGATAGAGGGGCCACATTAGCATAGGGGGTCTGAATGTCAATGGCAACCACAGTTCAAATCTCGTTTGAAGTCCCAACTGTATATATCTACTTGATCGTTTAAGAGCTGCTGTGAAATTTAAGGGACTATGTGGTTCTGATTTTCTTAACCCAACAGTTAATCTTTCCCACCTTTTCTCACTTCTGGTGTATGCCAGTCTCCAAAACGAATATGGCTATGCCTGGAATTCATCATATACTTGTTTCCTAATATCAAATATTTTCTCTCTGGCTGTAACACTATTAATGCCATATGTCAGAGCAAACCAGTCTTTCAACATTGCATGGGGGTTTGAACTTTGAGAGCATAATGGAACAGGCTCAGTTTTCTTAGCTTCCTCATATGTTTCCCACTGCCTGCCATAATTCGCCTAATTTTCTGCCCATGACATAAATGCTCTCAAATGAATATCACCAATATACAAAAGAGGATTCCATTTTGTTTCAAATGGAATTAAAAAGCCATGTAAATAGAATTCACACAGAGAATTTCTTAACCAATTAGGGGCTGCCTGGTATGCTTCGTAAAATTCTTTGGCAGTATGAAGTATAGGATCTTGGTTTCTAGAAATTCTCACCAGTTGGAACCATAAGGACTGTTCTTTAAGGCACATAGCATAAACTCTAGGTGGTGGTCTGCATTCCATAATCTGACCAGTTACTTTGAACATTTTGTCCATTTTTGCTTTCAACTCAGCAATTTCCTGTTTTTGACTTTCAATTTCCTTTTTCAGTTTCTTCTTTTCTACTTCCCATAGACTTTGTTGCATGTTAGTCTGGGCTATGTGTCAGAAAGTCAGGGTTTGCAATGTAACTGTTTCCCAATTAACTTTAACATATTCCAGAAACCCAATTAAAAACATCTTCTTATACACAACAATGGCTTTACAAATTATAGGGTGAAATATAACTTCACTAGGCTCATTCAATTGTTTAGTCTGTTCTTGCTCTTGCGGCAAGATGAATTCTAGTTGCTGTAGTGGAGAAGACTGTATTTGCTCCAAAAATTGCATAGCAGCAGTAGCCAAATCATCAAGATTTGGTAACCCTTGCTCATTATGCCCTGTTTCTTTTGTCTCAACTTGTTCCTCTTCAGGAACGAATGAACTCTGTGCAGCGTTTTCAGACACATTCTAAGAAACATTAAATTCAGACTCAACAGACCCTTTTGAAATTACAATAACCTCTGGTTGAGGTGAAGCAGGGGAGGTCTTAGATTGTTTCCTTGTAGAAACTCTTCTTGGCACTGATGCAACTGTAGGAGGTGTTCTGGTAGCCTTCCTCTTTCTTGTCTGCTCAGAGGGCTCTGCCTACGACCGGGTGAACTTGATAGCGAGCAAACTGTAGGAGAGAGGTTGCGGGGGGCAGTGTCAGGAGCTACAGCATTGCCTTTTAGAGAATGAGGCCCATCGTGACCTTCTTTTCCCTTCTCTCTCCTAGTGGCAGACCTAGTTTGTACCCTAGCAGAGGATTCAGGTGTGAAAGTTACAGGACCAGGTGCTACATGAGTAGATGACCCTTGCCGTCACATTTCTTTTTTTCCAAAAATGAACTTTTTGAACAAGCAGTCTTAATCATAATTTACAAGAAAAACATGCAATAAAGAAGGACATGCGATCATATTTGGAAAGTACCAGAAAAGTATTAAAGAAAGGTTATTTGTGCAGTTATGGCAGCGGCGAAAAGACAGGTTTTTAAAAGGTGGATTACCTCACCCCCTACTTAAAGTATGACATGTGTCCTCACATGTACTAAAGAATAGGTAGAGATCGAGTAATAATGACCGGTACATGCATAGCAGTAAATGAATAGAATAAATTAAATTAAATATGCAATAAGAAAAAATATGGTGTACCTTTGATAAATCACAGTAAAACCTTTCCTGGGAATTGGACATTCCGACAGGTGACTAATATCTTTCTGAGGACGTTCATTTACTTGTCAAATCAGGGGATGTATACTTTAAATGGCGCGGCAAAATATATGCACTAAGAACTAGTTTCAGTCGAATCTTAGCATAAATAAATACTGGAAAGGAATTCTATCTACGCCACAGGAAGGTAATGCAAAATTCTTTAACTCAACTATGATTTGATTAAAACAGAAACCATAACAACTACGATTGAAACACAAACTGTGAACTGGCCTTATGCTGCAGGAATAGTCACAGGGATGGATTCTCTATGTTGCAGGAGCAATATAAGACTGAGTTTGTATGAAAACTTCAAGATGAAAGCTAACTGAAGATCAATAGAAAAGAACAACTAACTAACTAGCTATGTAAGATACTTACTAAGTGGCCCCCCTGAGCAAGCATCTACTGATTACGCGGGTGCTAAACTCATAACTTCATTGAACTTTATTCATGAAAACAGAATGATATACATTGTTTTGCTGATATGGAAACTAACAACAAACTCTATCTCTTGTCAAACAGATTCTACTTTTCATTATCATACTGATTCTTACATGATATTTTGCTACTCTGTTTCTATCTTACTCTAGTTATTGTCTCCTCCTCACTCGCGCAGGAGGAGTACTTTATTTAAAATCGACAGAGCAACTAATTAACTAACCCTATTAAAGAAAGATGTGGAAGTAAAGTGTATCCCAGAATCAAGGAACAAACTTCATAAATGAATTTATACGTTCAACCTGATCCGGAGAGAATCTAGTGCTCCACTCTTTCCAAGTTGACAGTTATTAAAAATATTTACCAACGGTTTTGGTCAAAGAGTCTTCGCCGGAGCTTCCTTGAAGTCGTGTAGGAAATGGACTTTACTGCAAGGCCGAGATCAGCTGCGCTTGACTCGACCATTCTTCAACAACCTACGAAACAAAAGGTAATAGATGCGAAAGAAAAGGCATATGGCACATACACAATATCTGTTCATTAATCACACATTTAAATCTATTTCATCATTCAAAAACTGTATGCGATATACCAGTCATTTAGGGAGTCAACGGGGCAATAAATGTAATCAAGTCAACACAATAAGCTGCAGTAATATGAAAGTATTTTGCTACAATATATCCCAATAAAAGGTTTCAACAGAGTTTAAACAACCACAAAGTAACAAAAGTAAAGGCATTAAAAGTTTATCATAACATCCAAACTATGAGCACATTTTAAGCTCATCAATGAGAGCTATTCATGGGCACTTGCAGAGGTTCCCCTTCGGGTGTTGATAACTGATATGCCCTTGACTTATAGCTTGCTGTGATAAAAAATGGTCCCAACTAGTTTCCAGATTCAAATTTTCCTTTTCTATTTGGATTTGGGACATTCTTCTGATTTTCCTTTAGTACCAGTTCTCCAACTTGGAATGTTCTGCTTCTGATTTTTTTTATTATAGCTCCTCTTGAGTCTATTTTGATAGACTTGCAAATGATTTAAAGCATCTATACACCACTCATCTAGTAGCTCCGCCTCATTCAGTCTTGATATTCAATACTTTTCATTCGTGATGAGGTTTTGCAGTGATATTCTTAGTGACGGGAACTCAATCTCAATGGGGAGTACTGTTTCTAATCCGTAGACCAAGGAGAAGGGGGTGGCACTGGTGGGTGTGCAAATGTTGGTTCAATAGACCCAGAGGGTGAGATTGAGCTGCAGATGCCAGTCACGACCTGTGCCATTGACTATTTTCTTGAGTATCTTTAAAATGGTTTTATTTGTGGGTTCGGCTTGGCCATTTCCTTGGGGATAGTATGGGGTGGAGAAGCGATGTTGGATTTTGAATTTTTCACACAGGTCGTGGACATCCTGATTCTTAAATGGTGTCCTATTATCTGAGATATTAGCTTGGGGAACACCATAGTGGGAAATGAGATAGTTTAGGATGAACTTTGATATCTGCTTTCTGGTTATATATGTTAGGGGTATGGCTTCCACCCACTTGGTTAAGTACTCAGTGGTGGTTATGATGAACTTGTGGCCATTAGATGAAGTGGGAGTCATTTTTTCAATGAGATCAAGTCCCCATTGCGAAAAGGGCCATGGTGGGATGATGGGATGAAGTTCTTGAGGTGGAGCATGGATGAGGTCCCCATGCTGCTGACATTGTAGGCACCTTCTAATGTAGTCATGTGCCTCGCTTTCCATTGTAGGCCAATAATACCCCATCCTCAGCAATTTCTTGGCTAGGGTCATTCCACTTGAGTGTGAACCACAGATAGGTCATTATTTACTTTAGTTAAAGTGGTCAATGTCTCCTCAGCATTTAAACAACGTAATAAGGTTCCTTCTATGCTCCTAGATGATACAAGGTATCTCCTAGGATGATGAATCGGGATGCCTTTTTTCCAAAGGTTCATTTTAAGGTTGAGGGTAAGTCAACAAGTATGACACCTATTCGTAGGTAGGTACAAAATGTCATGGTACCAGGGATCACTGGGACCAACGATTTCACACACAAATTCTTATTCTGGTACCTCGAATGCGGGCACGAGAAGCTGCTCTACCAAGAATTCATATTTTGGGACATTGTGAGGAATGTCCAGTAAGGATCTAATCATTGCCATGGCGTCTGTTGCTTTGTTGTTGGCTCTAGGTATCTACTCAAATGTGATCTCGATAAAGGATTCCTTGAGAGTTTCTACCAGTTTCTTGTATGGAGTGAGCTTATCATACTTAGTCTGGTACTCACCATTCACTTTGTTTATTATCAGCTGAGAGTCTCTCTATACTCTAAGGCACATGATGTGCCATTGCACTGCTATTCTGAGAGCTATGGTTAAAGCCTCATATTCTACAATGTTATTAGTGCAAGGAAATGCCAATTTATAGGACCTTGGTATGTAGTTCCCTTGTGGGGTTATAAAGAAGACATCGGCTCCTGATCCATGCTGCGTGTATGAGTCATCAAAGTAAAGTTTCCAATGGTTAGCTATGTTGAGATTGAAGATGAATTCGTTTGGAAATTTTGAGATGAGAGGATTCTCTGAATAGATTGGTGCTTCTAGAAGCTGATCTGTGATGACTTGGCCTTTAATTTCTTTCCACTCCACATATTCAATGTCATAATCTGATAGTATCATGACCCATTTAGCTATCCTTCCTGTGAGTGAGCATTGCTTTTGATAGTAAGTACTTGAGAGGGTCAATTTTGGCAATGATTTTGACTTTGTACGCCAACATGTAATGTCTGAATTTTTGTGAAGCAAACACTACTATTAAACATGCTTTCTCAATGAATGAGCAATTTAACTCATTCCCAACCATTGTTCTGTTGATATAATAGATGGCCCTTTCTATTCCATTTTCGTCATGTTGAGCTAGAAGTGCACCAAGGGCTATTGTTGTTGCTGACACATAGAGAATTAATGGCTTTCTTGGGATTGGTGGCATTAGGACCGGTGGTGTAAGTAGATATTCTTTGATCTTATTGAAGGCTTCTTCACATGCGTTATCCCACTTGTACGCTACTCCCTTGTGAAGTAGGTGGGAGTATCGATTATGCTTATCTGCCAACTGTGCTATGAATCTTCAAATGGACTGAAGCCTACCTTAGAGACCTCTCAATTGTTGAATTTTTTTTGGGTGCCTCCATCTCAAGGATTGATTTTACTTTTGCTGGATCTACCTCAATACCTCTCATTGACACTATGTATCCTAGCAAATTTCCTAATTGTACGCCAAAGACACACTTCTTTGGATTTAATTGGACCTTGTATTCTTCTAGTCTGTCAAAAATAGTGCTCAAAGTTGCTATGTGATCCTTCCTCTTTTTGGATCTGGCTAGTATGTCATTGACATAATGTTTAATAGTTTTATGGATCATGTCATGGAAGATTAAGGTCATGGCTCTTTGGTATGTTGCTCCTCTATTCTTCAAGCCGAATGGCATCATATTCTAGCAGTAAGTCCCCCATGGACAAGTGAAGGTCATTTTGTGTTGGTCTTCTTTAGCAATCATTATTTGGTTGTATCCTGAGAAAACGTCCATCAAGGAAAGCATTTCATGTCCCGCCATCATGTCTATGATCATATCAATGTTGGGAAATGGGAAATCATCTTTTGGACATGCTTTGTTTAAGTCCCTGAAATCTATGCAGATTCTAATGCCCCCATCAGGTTTTGAGACTGGAATTAGGTTTGACGCCCATTCTAGATAATCTATTGGTCAAATGAATCTTGCATCCAATAGCTTCTTTAGTTCCATTTTGACTAGCAGGGCAATCTGAGGGTGCATTTTCTTGAGCTTTTGTCTAATGGGCTTTGCTTCAAAGTATATTGCTAGGTGATGAACTACAATTTTTGGATTGAGCCCTGGCATGTGTGCATAGCTCCATGCAAAGTTAACTTGTCTTTCTCATAAGAAAGCTGCTAGGAGTTCTTGTTCTTCTGACAGTAATGACTCTACAAAGAATGTGATGTGCGGAGTCTCCTCTGTTCCTAGATTAACTAGATTGCACTTTTCTGCTAGGACTATTGATTTTTCCTGATGAAGAGCTCTGAAAGGAAGATTGAATCCCCCATCCTCAGGCACCTCAGAGAGGTTTTCACAATTGGATGCGTCCTTTCTTTTTACTTTTTTCATGTCAGAGAATGCCACAGTGTGGTTTTCACTCAAGGACTTAGATATTATTCTTAATTTCTCACTTTTGGGACTGAGGGATTCAATCGTTTCCCCATAATATGCATGTGTATCTAGCTCAATGATGAATCCTTCCTTGTGATCCCCACATGGAATATTATCATGTAGTCCCATGAATTTTGAGAGTGCCTCATCATTTTCAAATGTGTCAAGAATTGGTGGTCCTTGTTGGTCATAATCGATGAGTTGGGGGTAAACTAGATGAATTTCATGATTTTGATGGTTTGACTCAAAGGATAAGGTGCTAATCATGAGAAGGGTGGTATCCTCAAAAAGCGTAGGTAGGTTGGTTATGGGATCCTTGTCATCACTACTGCTACGGACATCACTAATGTCAAATGTGAAGTTGTCTAAGACTCGTCCTATAGATACGGGTAAGCAAAAGTTTGGTTGCGGATAGTTGAGGAGGATTATTGACCTTTCTAACTGGAGGAATTCAGCCACGTATGGTTATACTCAAAGGGGTACATCCAAGGACAATATTTCTCATTCACATCTATGGAATGATAGATATTATAAGCCCATTGTCATTTTTCCCAAGTTTTTGGTTTATGTCATAGCCCATTGTGAGCATCATTTGCAAACCTTTGCTTCTGTCATCCATTGGTAGATCAACTATTGGTTTATTATCTTGGTACAGGAGATGAGATGGGTCCTCATCTATGGCTTCTTGGCCGAGATCTCCACAACTTCTGAAGTTGGGATATTTTTCAAGGGATGTTTGAGATGTGGAGGCTTCATTTGATTGTGGACGTCCTCGTGATCTAGGAGATTGTGGTAACTCTCCTACTACAAAAGAATTTTTGGGAATCATGTAATTTATGCAACCATTATCCTGGATGATGACTTTGATATCAGAGATGGTGGGAATGGCAGGAGTGGTGGGTGTCTTTGTTGCAGAAGTGGAAGCGAGAGTGGCTGGATCAATGTACGGTATTGATGGGCCTTCATCATTTTTAGGCACTTGAGAGATTTTGTAGTATTTTTCCTCAAGGTTCTTACGGTAGGAGAATGGTTCATGATCTCCATGGATGGTGACCTCTTGTCCTTCATATGTGAATTTGACACATTGATGGAAAGTTGATGCTACCACTTGCATTGCATGAATCCATGGACGTCCTAGAAGAATGTTGTAAGGCAAGTCAAGGTCTAGGTGTTAGGGTTAGAGATGGCAGATATCTAACAATTAAATGCAGATTTAAATAATAAACAGAGAAACTAAAACATACACAGAATAAATCATAACACAGAGAATTTAACGTGGTTCACCCAATCTGGGCTACATCCACCAAACCGCAGCCATCCAATACTTTTATTATCCAGTGCAAAACCTATTACAATCTCACGAATAATCACGTTTTTCTCATACTGTAACCCCCATCCCAACCCCTTTTAACAAGCTTTTAGAAACTTCCAGAATTAGGGTTTTACAAAGTCGGTTTTCTTTCTTTTTTGGAAATTTTTCCTTTTTCGCTGACGACGCGAAAAAAATGGCAAAAAAAAATTTCTGGGGGGCTACCGCCCCCGAACCCCCGCTCGGGGCCCGGCCCGGCCCCGAACCCCAGCAAGGACGGGGGGCCAGGGTGTACAGTATACCATGGGCTGTACAGTATAGCATGATCAGTCGCCACATACCAACAATCTCCCACTTGGAGACTAATCAGGCTCCACACCATCACAAACCTCCCACTTGGAGACTGATCCTGGACAACACTGCTACACTTACAGCTCCCACTGGAAATAAGGACCTTGGACCCTACTGCTTTGTTATACTTGAATTCAACCTTGAAGGCCAACCGAAGGTAAAGAGGAGCTCAGCTTCTCCCTTGGCACCGCCTTCATAAACATATATGCTAGATTGACATCCGTATGTATCTTGGCCAGCTTGACCTGTCCATCTTCCAACATCGACCGAATGAAATGATATCTCAATTGTATGTGTTTTGTTTTAGAATGCAAGGCATAATTCTTTGCAAGATGTATAGCACTTTGACTGTCTATAAATAAGTAATTTCCATCCTGTTGTTTTCCTAACTCATCTATGAAAAGTTGCAACCATATCATCTCCTTTGCTACCTTTGTTGTAGCAACATACTCTGCCTATGTGGTGTATAATGCAACCACCTTTTGCAATCGAGAAATCCAACTCACTGCTATCCCACCAACTGTAAATACATAACCTGTGGTACTTCGCCTGGTATCTATATCCCCTGCCAAATCTGAGTCAACATAGCCTTTTAAATTATTATTAGAGCCCCCAAAACATAAACACTTATTGGATGTACCTCTCATATACCTGAGAATCCATTTTACTACATTCCAATGCTCAACTCCAGGATGACTCAAATACCTACTAACAATTCCTACGGCATGTGCAATATCCGGTCTCGTGCATACCATGGCGTACATTAAAATTCTGACAGCTGAAGCATATGGTACCTTGGACATTTTTTCTTCCTTCTCTTGTGTCTTTGGACACATATCCTTAGTCAATTTAACATGACTAGGAAAAGGTGTGTTGACAGCTTTTGCATTCTCCATATGAAATCTCTACAACACCTTTTCAACATAATTAGCCTGAGATAAAAACAATTTTCTATTTTTCCTATCTCTATAAATTTTCATACCAAGGATTTGCTTTGCTGCACCCAAATCCTTCATAGCAAAAGATTTTGCTAACTGTTGTTTTAGCTCACTTATGTGATCCATGTTAGACTTGACTACAAGCATATCATCAACATATAAGCATAAAATAATGTAGGCTGTCATTATCAACCTCTTAAAATAAACACAATGAATTAATTACACCTATTGTATGCTCAGCCATTAAAGCTGTCAAATTTCAAATACCATTGTCAGGGTGCTGCTTCAAGCCATATAAACTTTCTTCCAATCTACACACTAGTTCTCCTTGCTTTGACCTCAAATCCTTGTGTTTGTTCCATATATATTTCCTCTTCCAAATCACCATGGAGAAAGGTTGTTTTTAACATCAAAAGTTGTTCTAAATGCAAATCTTGACCACAATACTTAAAACAATACGAATAGAAGTGCATTTTTAACAACAGGAGAAAAAATCTCATCAAAATCAATACCCTTTTTCTGTGCAAATCCCTTTACAACTAATCTGGCTTTAAATCTTTTCTTACCTCCATCCTCCTCTTTCAGCCTATAAATCCATTTATTTGGTAAAGCCTTTTTACCTGTAGGCAACTTGCATAAATCCCAAGTCTGATTTTCCAGCAAGGAGTCCATTTCTTCTTTCATTCCATGCTCCCACTGAACCTTGGTATCCACCTGCATAGCTTCATAATATTCTGGTTCACCAGCATCAGTTAACAGAATAGTATACAAAGAGGGAGAGAATCTTTCTGGAGGTCTACTTACCCTTGAAGATTGTCTAACAGGAGTTTGTGGTATTTGTTGTTATTGTTGTTGTCCAGCATGAGGAACCACTGAAATATCATTGTTTGGAGTATCATCCAACACTACATAATCTTTTTCTTTCTTCTCATGCTGAAGCAACAGATCTTTGTACAACACTTTTTCATTGAATATGACATCCCTGTTTCTCACAATTTTATGATTTTCAAAATCCCAAAGCCTATAACCAAATTCATCAATGCCATATCCAACAAATACACATTTCTTTGATTTTGCATCAAGCTTGGTTCTATTTTCAGAATCTACATATGCAAATGTTGCACAACCAAAGGTTTTGAGAAAAGAATAACTCACCTTCTTACCCTTCCATGCTTCCTCTGGAATACCACAACCCAAAGGATTAGAGGGACCTCTATTGATTAAATAAACAACAGTGTTTACAACTTCTGCCCACATTTTTAAAGGCAACCCAACATGCAATCTCATAGTTCGTGCACGCTCCATTATTGTTCTGTTCATGCGCTCAACCACTCCATTCTCTTGTGGAGTCCTTGGAATCGTTTTCTGCCTACGAATACCATTAGAGGAACAATAATCTTCAAACTCTTTATTGCAATACTCACCACCATTATCAGATCTGAGACATTTTATCTTTTTACCCGTCTCATTCTCAACCAAGCTTTTCCCATTTCTTAAAAGTTTCAAATACATCATATTTTCGCCTAAGGAAATAAATACATACCTTCCTTGTTGCATCATCAATAAAAGTGACATAGTACCAAGAGCCACCGAGAGAAGATACTTGAGCTGGTCCCCATACATCTGTATGTACAAGCTCCAATTTCTCATTTTTCTTTTCCTTCCCATCCTTGAGAAAACTAACTCTCTTTTATTTTCCATACACACAACTTTCACAAAAATCCATATTAGCACATTTTAGACCTGGTAAAACATTCTTTGAATGAAGTAATTTCATACCTTTTGCACTCATATGCCCAAGTCTATTGTACGCGGTGCTGATTCAGAATCCACAGCAACTATATGATCTTCTACTTGCTTAAATGCAGCAACTATTCCTGAACATTGACCCTTTTCTATAACAATTAAAGTAGAAGGAACAGTATGTCCTGTACAAAGATATAAGGTGCCTACTTTCACACCTTTTGCTACTACTAAGGCACCCTTTGTGACCTTCCAATTTTATCACTAAATGTAACAACACAACCTTCATCATTTAGTTGCCTTGCTGAAATTAAATTTTTGCTTAACTTTGGAACATGCCTTACCTCCGCGTATTAGCCAATGATTCCCCATTCTACAACTTAATCGACAATACCGCTTTCCAACAGCACGGCGGGGTTTTGTTATCTCCTAAATAAACCAGCCCAAAATCCTTAGACATAATCAAGAAAATAACTTCTATGGGGGGTAGCATGAAATGAAGCCCTAAATCTAATACCAGAATCATCAACATTATCAGGGAA